>RJWM01002590.1:91936-126446 GCA_004363535.1 Dasyprocta punctata | reverse complement strand
AAGAACCAACTCTTCGATTCATTGATTCTTTGTATTGTTTTCTTAGTTTCAATTGCATTAATTTCTGCTCTAATCTTAATAATTTCCTCCCTTCTTTGGGCTTTGGACTTGACTTGCTCTTCTTTTTCTAGAAGTTTGAGGTGCAGCATTAGGTTGTTTATGTGTGTTCTTTCCATTTTTCTGATATGAGAGCTTAGTGTTATAAATTTCCCTCTGATGACTGCTTTCATTGTGTCCCACAGGTTCTGGTAATTTGTATGTGCTTATTCATTCCATTGTAGATATTGTTTAATTTCTTCTTTAACTTGTTCTGTGATCCATTGTTTGTTTAGGAGGGTATTATTTAATTTCCATGTGTTTATACGGTTATTGTAGGTTTTTTTGTCATTCATTTCCAATTTTACTGCACTGTGGTCAGAAAATGTGTATGGGATTATTTCAGTTCATTTGCATTTACTTAAGCTTATTTTGTGGACCAGTATATGATCTATTTTAGAGAATGACCCATGTGCAGCTGAGAAGAATGTGTATTCTGATGTTGATGGGTGGAATACTCGGTATACATCTACTAGGTCCATTTGTTCACAAGCTTGATTCAGTTCTGCTATTTCTTTGCTGTTTTTTTGTTGGTTGATCTATCTCTCTGTGACAATGGGGTATTAAGGTCCCCTGTTATAACTCTATTATTGTTTATTTGGCTTTTCATGTCTATTAAGAATTGTCTTACATAATTGGGTGCTCCCATATTTGGTGCATATATATTTATGATTGTAATCTCTTCCTCTTTAAGTTTTCCCCTAACAAATATGTAGTGACCTTCTTTATCTCTTTTGATCATTCTTGGTTTGAAGTTTGCATTGTCTGCAAACCAAATAGCTACCCCTGCTTTTTTCTGGGTTCCTGTTGCATGGAGTATTGTTTTCCAGCCTTTGATTTTTAGTCGGTGAAATTCCTTTTGAGTGAGATGTGTTTCTTGTACACAGCATATTTTTGGATTTTGTTTCTTAACCCACTCTGCTAGTCTGTTTCTTTTTATTGGTGAGTTGAGACCATTTACATTGATTGATATAACTGATATGTGTTGGCTCATAACTGTCATGATATCTTTCTGTTGTTGATTTTCTACATTTTCTGTTTAATTACTTGCC
Organism: Dasyprocta punctata; assembly: GCA_004363535.1. NCBI lineage: Eukaryota > Metazoa > Chordata > Mammalia > Rodentia > Dasyproctidae > Dasyprocta > Dasyprocta punctata. The sequence continues at coordinate 125,298 of RJWM01002590.1, read as the reverse complement.
CTGCTTAGTGGTTTCCTTTTGTTGTTGTTCTTAAGATTGTTGTTATCTTTGTCTCTTTCTAGAGTGTCTTTCAGTACTCTTTGTAGTGTTGGTTTGGTTGCCATAAATTTCTTCGGTTGTTCTTTGTCATGAAAGTATCTTATTTCTCCATCAATTTTTAAGGATAGTTTTGCAGGGTACATCAATCTGGGTTGAAAGTTATTTTCTTTCAGGATTTGAAATATTTCACTCCAAGCTCTTCTTGACTTAAAGGTTTGTGTTGAGAAGTCTGCCATGATTCTGATAGGCTTTCCTTCATATGTGATCTGTTTCTTTTCTCTGACAGCTTTTAGTATTTTGTTCTTATGCTGTATATCTGATACCCTTATTATTATAAGTCTGGGTGAGGTTTTATTTTGGTTGTGGTTAATTGGGGTTCTGTATGCCTCAGTTACTGGTATTTCAGATTCTCTTCCCATGTTTGGAAAGTTTTCTGCTATTATTTCTGTGAATAGTCTTCGCAGATCATTGGTATTGACTCCTGCTTTTTCATTTATGCCTATCAATGTTATGTTATTTCTCTTGGCATCATCTTGCAGCTGTTGAATTGTTGTTTCTTGGTTCCTTACTATTTTTAGGAGATCTTTTCTTTCATGACCATGATCTCCCATGCTGTCTTCAAGATCTGAGATTCTATCTTCAGCTTCATTTAATAGGTTTTTCAAACTTTCCATGGAGTTTTTCATTTCTTGCATTTCCCTTTGCATCTGTTTCATGCATTCTGTTTGTGTCTTATATTGTTCATTCAAGGTTTCGATCATTGTCTTAAGTTCTTCTATTTTTTTATCTTGCTCTGCTTTAGATGCACAACATTTCTTTAATAATGATTCTCATTTCATTTTTTAGCTGAGAGAATATTTCTGATTTGAATTTCTCTATAGCTTCATCAAGCTGTTTCTTTACTGCATTTTCTATCATTTCAGAAAGTCCATTTGTGTGACTCCCACTGTCTTCCATTTCAGTGTCTCTTGGGTTTGTTCTTTGTGGGCTGGGGGACTGAGACTGCCTCTTGGTCTTTCGTTTTGTCATTTTCTTCTGGAATCTATGTAGCTCTGTGTCCTGCGAGGTTGGCCAGCGTTCCCCTGAGGTTCACGCTGATTCTTGCAGTGTGCAGGATCGCGGGACCTGGTAGGCTGTGTCCCATGCGCAGCAGGGAAGGGCGGCCTCCAGGGGTGTGCGGGTGAAGCCTCCTCCTTAACTGGGTGGGGGCCAAGGCCTCCTGGTCCCAGGGAGCTAGGCGGTGTACCGCAATTGACGCAAACCCGACCCTGGTTTTTTCCGCAAGTTCAGCCCAACAGCTGTGCCTGTGGGGCCAGCCTGGGCAGGTCCCAGGCCTACAGTGCCGGGAGCAACCCTGTTGGGCGGCGGGATCTGTGCGCGAGCTGTGGGATGGTGCATGCTCAAGCCGCTCTGCTGAAGAATGGAGCTGGAGTGCGCCTCCTATCCTTATTTCTTTTATTTATTTCTCTTGTCTAATTCATCTGGCTAATATTTCCAGAATGATATTGAATAGGAGTGCTGATAATGGACAGGCTTGTCTCGTTCCTTATTTTAAGTTGAAGGTTTTCATTTCTTCTGCATTTAGTAAGACGTTGGCTATTGGTTTATGATATATGGCTTTTATCAGGTTGAGGCAGAAACCACCTATTCTGATTTTCTGTAGGGTCTTTATCATGAACGAGTGTTGGATGTTGTCAAAAGCTTTTGCTGCATCTATTGAAGTGATCGTGTGATTCTTCTTGACTTGTTTGATATGGTGTATTATATTTATTGATTTGCATATATTGAACCATCCTACATTCCTGGGATAAATCCTACTTGATCATGGTGTATAATCTTCCTGATGACTTTCTGTATTCTATTTGCCAGTATTGAGGATTTTAGCATCTACGTTTGTTAGGGAGATTTGCCTGTAATTTTCTTTTTTGGTTAGGTCTTTCTCTGGTTTTGGTATTAGGGTAATACTTGCTTCCAGGAATGAGTTAGGAAGACTTGCTTCCCTTTCAATTTCCTTGAAAATTTTGGGGAGTGTTGGCGTTAAATCTTCCCTAAATTTCTTGTAGAATTCAGCAGTGAATCCATCAGGACATGGGCTTTTCTTTGTTGTTAAGGTTCTAATTACATTTTCATTTTCGTTAGCTGAAAATGAGTTATTCAGCAGTTTTACGTCTTCTTGATTCAGCTCTGGTAATTCATAGGTTTCTAGGAATCCGTCCATTTCTTCTGTGTTATCGAATCTATGTGAATAGAGGTTTTCAATGTAGGTATTGCTGATCTTCTGTATTTCCACAGGGTCCATAGTGATTGTACCCTTTTCATTCCTTATTGCATGTAATTTAGTTTTTTCTTTCCTGTTTTTGGTAGGATTGGTTAGGGGTTTATCAATTTTATTTATTCTTTCAAAAAAACAACACATTGATTCATTGATTTGGTGTGTTGTTTTCTTAGTTTTAAATGCATTAATTTCTGCTCTGATCTTTATAATTTCCTCCCTTCTTTGTGCTTTGGGCTTGATTTGCTTTTCTTTTTCTAGAAGTTTGAGGTGCAGTGTGAAGTTGTTTATGTGTGTTCTTTCCATTTTTCTGATGTGGGAGTTTAGTGCTATAAATTCCGCTCTGAGGACTGCTTTCATTGTGTCCCATAGGTTCCGGTAATTTGTATTTGCATTTTCATTCAATTGTTGATATTCTTTAATTTCTTCCTCAATTTCTTCTGTGATCCATTAATTGTTTCGCAGAGTATTATGAAATTTCCATGTGTTCATGTGGTTCTTGTGGGGTGTTTTGGTCATTAATTTTCAATTTTATTGCACTATGTTCTGTTCAGATGCATGCAAGTATTTCAATTCCTTTGTGTTTACTTAGACATGTTCATGGGCTAGTATATGATCGACTTTAGAGAATGACCCATGTGCAGCTGAGAAGAATGTGTATTTTGATGTGGTTGAGTGGAACACTTGGTACACATCTATTAGGTCCATTTGTTCACAAGTTTGATTCAGTTCTGTTATTTCTTTGCTGATTTTTTGTTTGATTGATCTGTCTCTTTATGACAATGTAGTGTTAAGGTGCCCCATTAAAACTGTATTATTGTTTATTTGGTTTTTTATGTCTATTAAGATTTGTCTTGCACGATTGGGTTCTCCCATATTTGGTTCATATATATTTATTATGGTAGTCACTTCCTCTTTAAGTTTTCCCCTAACAAATGTGTAGTGACCTTCTTTATCTCTTTTGATCATTCTTGGTTAGAAGTTCACATTGTCAACCAACAAAATAGCTACCACTGCTTTTTTCTGGGTTCTTATTGAATGGAGTATTGTTTTCCATCCTTTGATTTTCAGTCTGTGTGTTTCCTTTTGGTTTAAATGTGTTTCTTGTACACAGCATATCATTGGATTTTGTTCCTTAACCCACTCTGCCAGTCAGTTTCATTTTATTGGTGAGTTGAGGCTATTTATATTGATTGATATAACTGGTATGTACTGAATTAGCTTTGTCATGTTATCTTTCTGTTGTTGGTTTTCTACATTTTCTGTTTAATTGTTTGCCCTGCTTATTGGTCTCCTTTTGCTATTGTTGGTAGGATTGTAGTTATCTTTGTCTCTTTGTAGAATTTCATTCAGTACTCTTTGTAGTGTTGGTTTGGTGACCATAAATTTTTTCAGTTGTTCTTTGTCATGAAAGTATCTTATTTCTCCATCAGTTTTTAAAGATAATTTTGCAGAATACATCAACCTGCATTGACAGTTCTTTTCTTTTAGGATATGAAATACTTCACTGCATGCTCTTCTTGACTTGACTGTTTGTGTTGAGAAGTTTGCCATAATTGTGTTAGGCTTTCCTTCATAGGTGATCTGTTTCTTTTCTCTGACAGATTTTAGTATTCTGTTCTTGGGCTTAATTTCTGATATCCTAATTATTATATGTCTGGGTGAACATTTATTTTGACTATGGTTAATTGGGGTTCTGTATGCCTCTTTTATGTGTATATCAGATTCTTTTCCCATGTTTGGAAGATTTTCTGCTATTATTTCTGCAAATATTCTTCACGGGTCATTAGTATTGACCCCTGCTTTTTCATTGATGCCTATTAATCTTATATTGTTTTCTTTTCATCATCCTGGAGCTGTTGAATTGTTGTGTCCTGGTTTCTTGTTAATTTTAAGAGATCTTTTCTTTCGTGATCGTAAGCTTGCATGATGTCTTTAAAGTCTGAGACACTATCTTCAGCTTCATTCAAGCGGTTTTGCCAACTTTCAACAGAATTTTTCATTTCCTGAATTTTCCTTTGAATCTGTTTCATGCATTCTATTTGTATCTTATATTGGTCATTCAAAGTTTCCATCATTTTCTTTTATTCTTCTATTTTTTATCATGATCTTGTTTAGATGCATACATTTCTTTCATAATGTGTTTCATTTCATTTTTTTCCTGAGATATTATTTCTGATCTGATTTCCTCTATAGCTTCATGGAGTTGTTTCTTTACTTCAGTTACTATCATTTCAGAATATTCAGTCATGTGATTCCCAGTGTCTTCAATTTCAGTGTCTATTGGATTTGTTCTCGGTGGACGGGAGAACTGAGACTGCATCTTGCTCTTTCATTTTGTCATTTTCTTCTGGGACCTGTGTGACTGGGCAGTCAGTCTCCCTATGGATTGCACTGGAACACTGTGCTGGGTAGAGCTTCAATCCTCCAAGATCCCCATGGCTAGCTGTGGCACACCCTCAACCTATGTTGCTGGATCCTTGTGTTCTGTGGCCTGTGAGGCTGGTCGTTTTTCCCCTGATGTACTTTGTTGGGTTGCTCTGTGCCACTGGGCTAGACCAAGTTTGTATCCTCCCTGATACTAGCAGGGGCACACCCCTGGAGCTTGTAGCTGAGGCCTAGAACTTGGCTGTGTAGAGTTCAAAACCTCTACAACCCAGGTCGCTAGCAGAGATGCACCCCCAGGGTGTGGCGCTGGAACCTCATGCCTGGCTGGGTGGAGTTCAAAATCTCAGGGACCCAGGTGGCTAGGCCAAATGCACCTTGGAGTGTGGCACCACTGGGACCTGGTGTCTGGCTGCGAGGGGTTCAGAACCTCTGGAGTGCAGGGCAGGCCAGAGTGGGTCCCTGGTTTATGTTGCCAGGGCCTTACTCCTGGCTGGGTGGAGTTTGCGACCTCTAGGATCTGCTGCATTCTTGCACCCCTGAACCATGAAGCTGGCTTCTTGTGTTATAATGCGCAGAGCTCAGATTCACCAAGGCCCTGCAGCTATGCTTGTCGCTCCCTGATGCACAGCTCTGGGGCTCTGGGCTGAGCTGGGCTCGGTACCTCTGTGTCCTGTGAGGCTGGCTGGTTGTTCCCCTGATGGATTGTACTGGGACACTGGGCTGGGAAGAGCTGGGATTCTCTGTGTAGCTAAAGAGGACTCACTCCTGGAGGGTGGTACTGGTACCTTCTGCCTGGCTGGGTGGAGTTCAGAATCTCTGGGACCCAGTGGCTAGGTAAAGCACACCCCAGAGTGTGGCACCACCAGAACTGGGCATCTGGCTGCGAGGAGTTCAGAGCCTCTGGAGCGGGGGCAAGGCAGTGTACCCCCCACACCAGGTGTTTGGTGCTGGGGCCCAAATACTCCAAGGCCCTGCAGCTATTCTAGCTGCTCCTTGATGAGCAACTCTGGGCCCCTGGGCTGAGCTGGGCTTGGTACCTCTGTATCCTGTGAGGTTGGCAGGGTGTTCCCCTGATGGATTGCATGGGGACCAGGTGGGTTGGACAGAGCTCGATCCTCTGTACAGATAGAGAAGACTCTCTTGTGCATTACTGATATTTAAAGACTTCACTTGAAAATATCTTTTAAATATTATTCTTGGATTTATCAAACAAATTGTTACTGTTTACTGGTGAAATAAGCCTATGATTTTATTTTACTATTCTTAAATTGTTTTGAAACTAAAGTGATGTACTACACATATAAAACAAATTGTCTGCTTTCCTGTTGTTAAATTACAACTTACTTCTTCCTCTTATTAATTTTTCACAAGCTATATTTCTCATTTCAGTTTTGCTCAGATCCTTTCATTGTACAGAAAAGTATCTCATGCTGGTGAAAAATTATTAGCCTGTTATTTTGTGTACACTCTTAGCTGTGATGTGGATGTTTATAGATAACACCCACACATATTTAAGGTTTCCTACCAATTTCATAGTATTTCTTTAGTTTTCCAAAGTAAAACAAGTGTTTTATCATACTGATAAATATTTATGCCACTTACTCTCATCCATATCATATATACTTTATTAATTGATGTCCATGTAAGTACAGCTCATAAAATATTTAGAGTATGTGTTTTGATTTTGATTTTTATGTTAGTAACAAATTGAAAAACTTTTTAAAAGAACAATGTAAACAGATTTACATTTTATAACTTTTCAGCTTTGGGGAGTATTACAGGCTGATTCTAGTGATTTAACAATCAGTCAATGATGTTTCATATGTTAATATTTAACATTCATTATAGTAGTGGAAGTCACAATTATAGCAGTACTAGAAGATGTGTAAGAGACAGCATTTTTTGGAAAGAGATTTGGAAAACATAGAAATATTTGCAGTATTAATTGATACGATAATACCAGAAAGTCATTTTAGATCTTTTTAATTTTTTCTCATTACTTTTTCTTTTATATCTCTTTTTATGTCTTTTACTTTCTCATTCTTTCTTCCACTCCATATCAAAGACCTGCTTGCATGCACACTCTGTCTGTCTCTGTCTCTCTCTTTCACACACACACACACACACACACACACACACTCACATACACATTCATTTGATAATTTTCAGCCTTATTTACCAGAATGGCAAACAACTTGCCCTTTGCTTCAGTATGTATAGGTAAGGAAATATTCCTTGCTTTAAACATGGCAGGTGTTAGGAAGTTATGTTAAACATTCAATGACAAAATTTTGTTATTTCCTGAGTAATTCTTAGCAAGGGTTCATATTCCCATCATTTGCTCATGTTAAATACTAACCTCAATATATATAATCAAAGCATTTCATATTACCTAACCTCCACGCAACAGTAGACTGGCAGTGACATATTCTTCTCACATTTAGTAATGCGGACAGCTACTTCCCTATATGATTTCTGAACCTGAGTCCTGTGACAATAAGTAAGAACCTGTGTAAATAACCAAGTTAGAGAACTGTCCTATGTGTGCTTTCAAAAGAGCATTGTCCTGTGTAAGTCATTTTCTTAGAAGTTTTATGTAGTGCCTGAGATAATTGCTTCCATAATAGGTCACACGAAATTGGTGGAGGCCTATTACTTCCAGGTCAGGACTGGAAGTTGTTGTTACCTTATGTGTTCTAGCAATCATCTTTTTGCTTAAAAATAATTTCCACTGAATTTTATTTCAACCAAGGTATTAAAGTGAAAGTTGAATCACACAACCAAAAAGAAATGAATCTATCCCATTATAAATTTGCAAACCCAAATATCTTTGCAACCGAGTAGGTGACAAAAGATCTTCACACCTTTGAATGGAGATCTCCATATGGACCTACCTCTAAAAAGACAAAAGAAAGAAGAAAGTATAAAACGATATACCTTCTATATTAGAAAGCAAGCTATTTTTTAAATGATTGTAGTTCACTGAAATATCAAATGTTTCAATTAGAGTGTTTAGAAGACACTAATTCATTTGGATATATTCTGAGTTTTGAATACCAGTGAGGCAAAGAGCTGGAGTTTATCATTTGGATTAGAAGTATAATTTGAGGATTTTTCCAACACTGTAGCACATAGAACAACGAGTGTGGATGAAATATTTTAAAGAGACTGCTGCTATGGATAAAAAGATACACAAAGTCTTCAGATGTAAAGATATCTAAATACAAGTAGGAAAAGAAATAAAAACAAAGGAAATCAAAGAAGAATGCTCAGAAAGGCAATTTACAAGAAATCAGAGGAGTAGAGACAGCATAAGGAAGAAAGAGTCTTTAAGAAGAGAATAACTAGTTGTCTTAGTTTGGGCTGCTAAAACAAATTACTATGAACTTTAAAACAACAAATATTTCTGGAGTATGGAAGTTTGAGGTTGTTTTCTGGTAAGAATCCTCATCTAGATTGCAAAGTGCCAACTTCTTTTTCCATATTCACATATGCTAAGAGAAAAGTGAACTCTCTGAGGCCCCTATTTTTTAAGGGCACTAATCTCTCTGATGTGGGCTCAACTCGCTTGTTTTGATCATATTTTAAAGGCCCCACACTCTAATGCCATTACATTAGAACTGACACATTAATTTTGAGTGGCAAACATTCTAGTCCCTCCTATCAACTAAACAGGAAAATCTAACATGCTGAAACATTATAAAGAAAGTGAAAGTGTTTATATTCTAAGTAGATCTCTGTTAAACTTTGTTTAATTCAACACATAGATTGGGTGTGTAGGTTGATAGGACTATTGTTGAGGAAAGTTGTGCTATAAAGGGAAAAACTAAAACTGTAAGAGGTTTTTAAAAGAGAAAAGCATTTTATCGTAGGATAAAAAAGACATGGGCACCTTTAAAGTCTTAGTGATGGAAACACAAGAGGCAAGTTTGCTATAAAAATAATATTAAATATTAAGGACTAAAATAGAACCTTACCAAATACTCCTTTGATCATCCAGGTTTTGTCAAAGATGTAAAAGTAATAGCGAGTAAATACCGGCTTGGGCTACAATGTGAGCGCAAGGCCGGCCTGAGCTGCGTAGTGCGACCCCGCCTCAAAAAACTGGCGCTGGGAGTTTGGCTCAGTTGATTAAGCGCCTGTCTGGCAGGCGTAAGGCTGTGAGTTAGATCCCCAGTGCCACAAAAAAAAAAAAAAAAAAAAAAAAAAGCGAGTAAATACATTATCAAGATAAATATATATTTCCATTATAAATCCTCCTGTAAAGATGCATGCTTCTAAATATACTAGAGAACACTATATATCAGAGATGTGCTAAAGAATAGTACAGATAGAAATACGTAATTTTATCTGAAATTTGAAAAGATTTTATTCCAAACAGCTTGATAAACCAAATGTGAAAAAGGAGGTTCCTAATTTGAAACACCTGGTTTACCTTTATTATTTAATGAATTTAAGAAAAGAAAAGGAAAGTTAATTTTTACTGTTGCATCTTTCTTGAAATTTATCAATGAAATCGTTCAAAATAGTTACAATAAAAAACAATGAAAACTGATAGAAGTTGGCCACTTTTCCACATGCCTGTAATATCGACACTCTGGCACTGAGGCAGGAGGAGCACAAGTTGAAGTCCAGCCTGGGTAACATAGCGACTTAGTGAAAACCTGTTTCAAAATAAAAAATAAAATAACAAAAAGCTTGGAGTATACTTCAGTTCAAAGTTCCTGGCTACAATTCCCTGTGCCACACAAAAAAAGTCATATAATTTCAGAGCACGTATTAGTAATTAATTAACAGGAAGAAATACATTTCTATTATAATAATGAACAAGCTTTTGCATTTGTCTGATGAGCCAGTAATTGAGAAGTGGTTCATATAAACTATATTGAATATAATTAAATTCCTCACAAATTTGATTGAAAATGCTGACATAAGCAAAGATAACATAAAACTTGTGCCCCAGAATAAAATACTGACAGCAAATTGGTTAATGAATGCCATTAATTTTAAAAAGTATTGAGGATCACTTGTGGAGTGGGAGAAATTAAAATGCACTGAAGTTTTTCAGCTCACATAAGGTAGGCTTCTAAAATTTTTCAGAAATTCTAAACTTACTTGGTATTATCAGTATGAGTTATAAAGGTAAAAATCACAATTATAGAATCCATTAAAAAGAATCATGCTGGAGAAAAGACTGAATCCTCATATTACTAACTTCATAAAAGGATAATAAATTCATACTGTGTAAAATATCAAAATACACAGCCAAATTTAGGTGAAATTGTTTCAATGATTTAGTAAAACCTTGTTTTCTGGGATGCTTTTTTGAGATATATATAAAATTTTTCAAATTTGGTGTGATTCATTTTTACGTTATAAATAAGCATTTCTCTTTCTATAATTCATTTTGTCCTCGAAGTTTTGTATATTCCATTTAAACAGAGCCACTATAATTACACAAAATTCATACCTCACAAAATATTTATTGACGCCAGTGAGTCAATGAGGTAGAAATTTGGAGAGTAGCAAAATGAGGCAGGATTACCTTAATATAGTGTGTATATAACTACAAACCAAGAATGATTGTTGTCTGATCAGAAAGCCAACAAGATTAAAACTTTTCTTTAAATGTTTGCAGGTCTTAGATTCTATAAAAAGAAGTGCCTTTTGTAGATTTAGGGAGTACTGTGGAGAATGAGGACAAGAGAACCTGTTAATTGGCAAAGCCTCTTTACACACAATAAATCATAATGAATATGACCATAATATCAGCTATTGCTGACTGAATAATTAAGCATTTTCAGTTCTGTGTGTGCCAAACAAACACAATATCAGCAGGTTGCCAATATACAAAATTATCTCTAATCCTCTGGGCAAGCTGATAGCTCTGCAGATAATATCTCTATTCTGTGGATATAGAAACTGAAGATAGGAAGCTCAGTCAAAACGTCTCAGGTCTCACAGTTAGCAAATGCTAAGATTCCTCAGTGCGTGTTCCTTGAGCTCCACCACACCGTGCCCCCAAATTAGTTTAAGCACATTCCAAGAAACATATTTAAAATACGTGCATCTTAGCTGGGCGTGGTGGTGCACGCCTTTAATCCCAGCACTCGGGAGGCTGAGGTAGGAGGAGCGTTGTGAGTTCGAGGCCGGCCTGGGCTACAACGCGAACGCAAGGCTGGCCTGAGCTACACAGTGCGACCCTGCCTCAAAAAACCAGGGCTGGGAGTTTGGCTCAGTGGCTTAAGTGCCTGCCCTGGCAAGCGCGAGGTTGTGAGTTCAATCCCCAGTACCGCAAAAGAAAAAAAAAAATAAATAAATAAAATACGTGCATCTTTATAGAACTGTGTTCAATTCCTGCCACTATGTTTTATCAACTTTGCTATTTTCTTTTTAAATTCTTTTGTTCTTATGTTTTTATGATGTTGAGTTTTAGCACTCCTGTTAACCTACTACTTTCCAGTTAAAATACAAAATATAGTGCTGTAAGCAGAGGAAAAGTAGAATGGTTAAAATAAAATTAATAATTCATGATTCCCCTTTATTTACCTTTTATTTCGGTGCTGGTGTTATTCAAACAATTGTTTAGGTCACATAGTATTCCCTGTGTTGAATTATATTTCAGTTTGGGATTTTATTTGAAAAGAACACTATTATGGAATGAGCATCTGATCCTTCCCAGTCAATGACACTACTTTAAGTTTAAGAGTCCCTCAAGAGAAAGGAGAGTGACACTTGTGAAAAACCTTCTTAGATGTCTGTAGTAACACTTGTTTTTAGGTGAAGTTGTGGTCCTTAACATTGTTTATTATTATAGTATGTGAGAATCACTTTAAATTGTGTTTCTACCCTTCTGATATTTTTAAGTACTAAGTTTCATCTATTTGCCATCTTCACTGAAGAGGCAGTGAACTAAAAAGAACACTTGTTTGGGATTTGTGAGGAAATGACTAAAATTCCTTTGATAGAGAAAAAACTACTACTGCAGAGGCAGATTTTTTTGTAGTAACCTACATTCTAGGGTAGAAAGTGTGGTGGACATGCATTATTTTCAATCGTATGGCTGTTGTTGGGTTTTATTACTGATTAATATTTTTTCTTTTTTATTGTGTTAAACATAATTTGAAATCTATACTCTTAGACTTTTGATGATACAGTAGAGCATTATTAATTATGAACACTGAATGTTACAGTAGATCTCTAGAACATTTTTCATTTTGTATGACCAAAATTTATTCCAATGGGACAGCACTTCCCAATTTTCCACTTTCTCCAGTCCATTGCAACCACTATTCTTTCTGCTTCTTTGAGCTGGACTGTTAGATGCTTAGATGCCTTCTATAATTGAAATCATGGAGTATTTGTACTTCTGTGTCTAGTTTATTTCACTTAACCCCAGGTAGTAAAATTGATCTATATTACAACATATGTCATTACTTTCATCTTTAAAATGGAGTAATATCACATCATATTTTACAACTTACTCATCCATTTATTGATTCATGGGCATGTAGATTGGTTCTACTACTTGACTACTGAAAATACGCTGCAGTGAATATAAATAACTGCAAATAAGATGACCCACAGATGGGACTGCTGGGTCACGTGATTATTCTGTTTTTGTTTGAGCACCATTATTATGGCTTATATCTAGATGTCCCCCTAAAGTTTCACATGCTCATAGATGGGGCTTTTGGGAGGTGGTTGGATTATGTTGTGTGATAATGAATCATGGGTGTGTTATACTGGATTAGTCCATTGATTGGTTTAGCATAGTTCTGTGCATAGATGATGGATTTACTAAAGAGGGAAGACCCATTCTGGGTGTAGGAGGCTCCAATCATTAGACTTATAATTTAGATGAAATAAAAAGTGAAAAGTGGAAAGCTCGCTGCCTCCTTTATGCCATGTCATGGATGGTTTCTTCTCTGCAATACCTCTCTGTTACACCTTGGAGATAGCCAACTATGGACAGAAACCTCTATAAGCTGTGAGCTAAAGTAGACCTTTCCTACTTGAACTTGTGGGAATCTGGTATTTTGTTCCAGCAATGAGAAAATAAAAACAATTTCTATACTGCATTTATGTAGTAGTTGCACCACTTCACATTCCCACCAAAATACTTAAGGGTTGCAATTTTTCCACACTTTCATCTGCACGTGAAATTTCTTTGACTTTTTAGATAATTATTACCTTAAAATTTTAAACTACTATCTCATTGTTGTTTTGTCCTATATTTCCCTGAGGATAGGTGATGTTGAGTGCTCTTTCTTATACGTGTTGGCCATTTGTATGTCTTTGGAAAAGTATCTATTCAAAATCCTTTGCCTATTTAAAATTTTTTATTGTTTTTTTTTTGCTTTTTCTATTGTTATAAAGATTGCTTACATATTTAAAATAGTAAATCTTTATCAAAAATAGAGTCATACCTTGATCATCAAACTCAATTTATTCCAAATTCCTGTCCAGACACTGAAAATTTCAAGAACTAAGTCCATTTTTCCCATAAGCAATACTGAAAAACTGAATAATTGGTTCTGAGTCCCAAAAGTTACACTTATAAATTCATTTATTCAAAACTAACAAGATTCACAATGATTTGTTTCTTTCAACTCCATCGTGGTTGGTGCTTGCTTCAGCAGCACATATACTAGTTATTGTAATTTTCACATTTATCCTCTTGGCTTTACTGCCAGTATCACTATCTTTGAAGCCATGGAAAAAAATTTTATGCAAATAAAGCACAAAAAGGCATAATGGTGAATGTTTTAATGCACTAACAGAAGCACTATATGTTGTCTGTGCAAGAGCAGAGCTTAAATTGTCACACCTTTGGAATCACATTCAGACATGAAACGTCACTCACTTTCAGACTGCACAAGTTTTTCAGCTCAGATTTTCAGTTCAATTAACAAGCAAAATCATGAACACCATGCAGGGTTTTTTTTTTTTTTTTTTTTTTTTTTGAGCTTTGCTGTTCAAATTGTGGGAAGTTTAAATTTAGAGCCATTCAACAACTGAGTTGCTACCGTGTGGCTTGAAAATATTTTCTTCCACTCCATAGGTTGTTTTCATTTGCTCTGTGGAAACTTCTAGATCAATGTAACCCCACTTAACTATTTTATATTTTGTTATCTCTGCTTTTTGTGTCATACAAGATAAATCATTGCCAAGACCAATGTTGATGCGATTTTCCCCCATGTGTCTTTGAGGAGTTGTGAAATTTTCAATTCTTATATTTAATTCTTCAATCTAGTTCGTTATGATACTGTGTATGAAGTAAGATAGTGTCCAAAACCATTATTTTTTCATGTGGCTATCTGGTTTTGCATCACTGCTTAATAAACTACTGTTTTCAGGTTCAGTAGTTTTGGAGTCCTTGCCAAAGATGAGTTATTTATATATACATGGGTCTATTTCATGACTCTGTTCTTTTCTATTAGTCTATGTTATTATCTTCATATCAGTGCAATACTGCTTTGATTGCTGGAGTTTTCTAGTATGTGTTGAAATAGCATCCTCTTTTCCTGTCAAATGACCTATTTTTAATTTGACTGAATCATTTCAAATGACCTGTCTTCAAGTTTCCTCCTTTTTTCTGTATTGTCAAATCTGCTATTTAACCCTTCCAGTAAGTTTTTCAGTTCAATTACTGCATGTACAGTTCCACGATACTTTTTGGTACTCTTCTAAATCATGTCTTTATTGAAATTCCTACATTTTCATGCTTCATTTTAATATGTGATGAGTATCTTTGTGAAAGTTATTTTGAGTTATTTTCATGTAATTATGTTTTGCTTTTATTGAGGATGGAATAGGTGCATAAAATCACAAATGGATATGTAAATTAAGGATAAATGTAATCTGCTTCTTTCAGTACAGTTGCTACAGATTTTTGTTTCTTGAGTTAATTTTCCCAGTGTTTTCATCATTTGTAAATTTGTTGTTATCCTTATGTTAAAAAAACAACAGCCATCTCTAATAGTCTTTACAGATTGACTTTCTACACAAAAAGGATTCACCAGTCAGCTCTAAAATCTTTGCTGTGTATGCCTTCTCCACACTTGGGCATAGCTCTTTCATTGCTTCCTCTTGTATCAGTGTGCTGTACTGCTACTACACAGGAGCAACAGCAAACCACACAGCTCTTAGAAGCCCCTAGGTATCTAGAGTATACCAAATCCTGTCTGCACTCCAGGAAAGACAGAAATCTCAGGCTCCAAAAACTTGGCATGCCAAATACTTTCTCTTGAACTTCATCTGCTGTGCAGTTGTTATTCTTGATCAAAAACATACCACTCAGCGATGTTAGTTCTTAGGAACCTCAAAACATCTAGAATATTCTGGATCTTAAGTGATAAACAAAGGTGAGATAGTTATCAACCCCTTGGGCTACTTCCCTGAAAAGTTGGATCATTGGATTTGGGGTGCACTTTTTCTGTCTTTGTTCTTCCTCTAGGAAAACCAAAGAGCTTGCAATTTCCTTCCCATAATCCAGCATTTAATGAGAACAGAGACTATGATGAGGTGATGCCACAGGGTTTCCTAACAGCTTTGATGTGCTGGGTTTTATACTCTCCTGAGGTTTAGAAACTGTTATTATTTCTGGATTTTTCACAGGGGAAATTAATCTACCTGTTGTTGAATCAGTGTCTTCATGGAAATGAATGGGCTTTGGACTTTAGTAGTCTATCATTTTGTTTGCATGTATTTCCCGTAAATTTTCCCCTATAAAATATATATATTTGATACTGCTTTTATTAATTTTCTAGGGATTAAAATGTATTGTAGTATGGGAAGTATATAAGCACATAAAAATCCACATTATATATATATATGTGTATTATCTGTCTATCTATCTATCTATCTATCTATATATATATATATCTCCCAAATTTTAAATTATTCACAAATGATAGAGATTGGTGGGCAGTACCATTAATGAACAGAAATAAAACACAAATGAAGTAGCCAAAAATAATATGGAAGACAATATAAGAAGATGCATAATTCAGAGTACTCCTCAGTAAACTTGTCTTGATTCAACTATTGATCTGAATTTGGTTGGAAAAAGAAGCTCTCAAGCATTAGGAAAATAAACATTTTATATGAGGCACAGAATTTTTATAGGTGGCGAAAAATTGGCAAATGTTCCTCAATTCTGTGTGTACAATCGCATGCTGACTCTCACTGGACAGTTTGATTTAATAAACTGGGCCTATATTTAATTGAAGTTAATTTTATTCTTTAGTGTAATATTTTATTCATCATATTTATATTGTGTATACACCAAGGGATAAATTGATTGTGGAATTATTGTAATATGGGAAACTTGTGAATCTTTTTAGCAAATTTGTTAGAAGACAATTAGTGATATAGGGGAAAGAAACACTCAACCTACTATATATCTGGCATGAGTTTGTGCTCTCTGAAATTGAAGAATGAATTTTAGGAACAACAGAGGTTAAGAGCAGAATATATTTATTGAGAGAAAGAAAGCTTCTGTCTAAGAGACAGAAGAGGTCTCGAGTGAGTTGCTAAAGACTGTCTTTTCTAGGGACGTTTGTAGAGCAAAACCTCAAGGTGAGGTGAGTCCAAAGTGATGAAAACCTGGGAACTTCCAAGGTAGGCATAAGGTGGAACAGAACTATGGTTAACCAATAAGATTAATTGCTTAGATAAAATTGATTAAATCGGGGACAAATGGGGAAAGGAGTCATATAGTAAGCAGGCATGCTTAACAGCAGTGACTCTTCCTTTAGAGGGGTGGGATGCTGACTCTTGACTTCCTCAGAGTGATAGAGAACTATTTGTACTGTGAATCCTTAGCATGCTGTTGTATTTGCTTTGCATTTTGTCTTGAGTTCTGGCCAACAGCAGGAGGTGCCTGTCTCCTCACAGGTCACAAGGTATCTGAACTTCTGCACTGGCTCCTTTGAGGGCCCATCCCCACCTGACTACCTATAATATTTCTAACTCAGCTGCCTGTAACATTAGTTTTGCCTGAAGGAACTCTGTTCTTTAGAATAGGGACTACCAGTACTCCTTACTCAATGCAAGAAGACAAATAATATTTTTAAGGTAAACCAAGTGTTTCTGCAAGACCAGTGGTAAATATAAAGTTAATTATTCTAGGCTTTGACAATTCTCCAATAATTCTTGTCATAGTCTTCATTAATATTATTTTATAATGCTTAAGTAACAAGGTATTTCTAGATAGCACACTAGTTTTAACAGTTTTTGAAATATTCCACAGAATCATACATTACAGCTGTTCAGTAGTCCACAAAGTATATAAGAATTTCTTACTTTTGGACTGCATAACTATATTGCAACAATTATTTCCACTGAAATTAGAGAGGTGAAGTGAGATCGACTAATTTAAATCCTCATTTAACAAGGATACTATCCTTATGATTTTCTTTTAGACCCTGTGGCAGATATAAATACGAATCAATCAAAGAAAATTCAAGAATAGTCCAATAGAGGGTTGGTGTGTATGTGTGTGTGTGTGTGTGGTATTCGTATAGGATTGTGGTCTGTGTGTATATTGAGGACTCTAATACAAAATACAAAATACAATGACATTTGCTTTAGAGTAATAACAAATTTGAAGACATGACCATTTGCCATTGGGAAGACCTCATTTTTTAATGGAGAGGTAATATCTGAGCTGGGTCTTAACCACTTATCAGTTCAATTATTTCAGTACAGGATAACCAAAAATTGCATGTTTTTGGTTAATTATTATAAGACAGTCTAACAGGAAATATTTAAAAAAGAGATAAATTTATCAAATGTATTCAATACCTTTTCTGTAGATGGTATACCTTACAACACTGTTACAATCTGGATGTTTTCTAGTCTCTTTCCAAAGTTCTTTTGCCTTATTGTCTTTCTTTGAGCAGCACACCTTACACCAACATGTTGGCCTTTGCCTTTTTTCTATAGGTGATATTATTTCAATAAAATGTCTACCCACAAAATGTAATGGTGAAAATGTTGGCAATGATCATCTTGATTAGCATTTCACTACCCTGTATTTTTCAATTATTTATTCTATTAGACTTAATCTAAATTGAAATGACTTTTTGAACACCCTTATTTTAAATAAATAACAAATGCATTCCATGTCATTTGGTCCAGAAGGTGAACACGTGATTTATAATAATATTTTCCTTACTTGCTTATTGCAGGTTAGCTTCTTAGATGATTGTCAGCACCACTCATAAGATTATTGTAATCATTGACCACTACTGGCTATCCTTTAGTTTTGTTTCTCCTTTCAAACACTGTTACTTCTGTATTATTAATAGTTGACAACAAGAAGATGTCTTTTTTCTTTTAATTTCAAAACACACATCTGTCCCCTCCAATATGCTAACATTTCTCCCTTTTTGAGTTTTTTCATTTCAAGATCTTTTGGCACTTCCTTCCTATTTGGTCTTAGTGTCTCAAATGTGTCCATTTTATACTGTAAAGAATATCATTGAGTTCTGGAGAAGCTTAAAAATTATATCTAATGGACCTACAAGGTTTTATAAATTGTAGTACAAAGCTGTAGACAATTTTCCACAAATAAACATAAATTAGTAAAAGAAAATAAGCACAATTTTTCATTAAATTTCACTCGAAGCAAATGTCAAATGTGAATACAATGTTCTAAAAAATGCATGCAAAACATAGATGATATAAAACAAATAGATGTGCAAGTGTATCTGCTGCAGTCAACTGATTGAAATGACACTTGCCCAAATTTTGTTCAGTTTAGTCAGTACATAAGCAAATGTACTGCCCAAGTGAGACTTGGGGTAAGCAGTTAAGTGGTTAAATACTGAAGATTTTAAATGAGAAGAAAAAAAGTAACTTTTATGTCAACACAACAGCATGAGCATGAGACATGTAAACCAGGAGGGTGTATAGAAATATTAAGTAAACTCATAAATCCATACATAAGACATATGAAAGAAATACAAGAGGATATGCTCTAAGTTGTAATGTGACCTCAAAAATATTGAATTCACATTGAGGGTGTTACCATAGTGTGAAAACAAGAGACTGAGAGCTTGAGTGCTATCTCTAATACTCGTTTGTTGAATTGGTCTCAGGAAATTTTATAACCTTACTCATCTCAGTTTTCTATATAATGAGACTGACTAAATAATACTTAAAGCTGGTTCCAGATCTAAAAGCATTATTGTGATTGTTGTTCAGTAACTGGTATAGAATTAAGAATCCCAGAATAATATGAGCAGATCTGTGATTAAAGAAAACGTTTGAAGTCAGGCGTAGTGGCGCATGCCTTTAATCCCAGCACACCAGAGGCTGAGGTAGGAGAAGCGTTGTGAGTTTGAGGCCAGCTTGGGCTACAACGCGAGCGCAAGGCCAGCATGAACTACATAGTGTGACCTTCCTCAAAAAACAAAACAAAATAAAACAAAAATAAAAAACAACCTAGGGCTGGGAGTTTGGCTCAATGGCTTAAATACCTGTCTGTCAGGGGAGAAGTGAGTTCAATCCCTGGTGCTGAAAAAAAAAAATCATTTGATGCTATTTAGAAGTGGACTGGCACACATGAATGAGGGATTGAATATTGTAAGAAAAGCAACATTTTTTGTAAGATGCAAGGATAAAGGAGAGGACTAGCTGGGTAAAAAAACAATTCTACAGGTGTAGTAAGAGAACAAACACCTCAATAGTAGTTTAGTTTAGTATCAAAAACTATAATCTATTAAATAGATCTTTTAAAAAAATGCCCATGTCCATTTAAAATATACTACAATGTTCTCATATTTATTTTTCTTCATGGTTTAAACTTTTTAAGAAATCATTGTGCTTTCATATGTATGAAGCCTATTGAAAGTTAATTATTTGTTTCAAGTAGAATAGAGTGTTTTACAATATTATTTAGACAGGTTTTAGATACAACTGTGTGGCACTTGAACGCTGAGTTAATTTTGGAGATCTTATTTTTCTGGAATGTCTTACTAGTATTTCCATAGCATTTAGTCTTCGTAACTCTGAACAACTATGCAAAACAATTACTTTAAATTCATAAAATAATTACATCATACTGATATAGGGAAATGAATCTCCCAACCTACTAGATCTTCAGTACGAGTTCGTGTTCTCTAAAATGGAAGAATGAATTTTAGGAACAATGGAGGGTAAGAGCAGAATATATTTATTGAGAGAAAGAAAGCTTCTGTCTGAGAGAGACAGAAGGGGTCCCAAGTGGTTTGACAAGGACCCCATTTTTTCTAGGGATTTTATAGAGCAAAACCATGAGGTTAGGAGTCTAAGGTGGGGGCGGGGAATGGGAACTGGCAAGGTGGGTGTAAGGTGGAACAGAACAATGGTCAACCAATAAGATTAATTGCTCAGGTAAAATTGATTAAATCAGCAACAAATTGGGATGTGAGTCAAGCAGCAAGTGGGTATGCTTAACAGCAGTGACTCTTCCTGTAGGATTTGGGATGGTGACTTTTGACCTCCTCAGGGTGATAGAGAACTGCTTAGACTATCAATCCTTAGGATGTGGTTGTATTTGCTTTGCATTTTGTTTTGAGATCTGGCCCACAGCCAGAGGTGCTTGTCTCTTCCCAGGTTTTAAGATACCTGAACTTCTGTACTGGCTCCTTTGAGGGCCCAGCCCTGTCTGACTGCCTATAATATTTCTAACTAACTCAGCTGCCTGCAGCAATACTGTAGATAAATAAAGTTACAATAAAGTTCTGTAAATCCTTGATCAGAGAACCCCTGCTTCTAAAATATTCTGTATAATTATGTATGTGTATATATTAATTATATATATAATTAATTTATGTTTTAGATAGATGATCATGTGTACTGTCAGTTCAAACGTATTACATATCTTGGAAATAGCATTGTGAATAAATACTGATTTCTTATTTCACTGTGAAGCCAAAAAATAATACTGACCTCGTGACACTTAATATTTCTAATTGCTGTTACATTGAAACAATTCTTTTCAAACTATAATCATTATGAGAACTTCTTAAAACCCAGATTTTTGTGTGCTACTTCTAGAATTTCTGAGAAAGTATTAATATAAGGGAAACAAATTCCCAACCTACTAGATACCCAATACAAGTTTGTGTTCCCTAAAATGAAAGAATGAGTTTTAGGAACAGTAGAGGTTAAGAGCAGAATATATTTTTGGGGAAAGAAAGTTTATGTCTGAGAGAGAGACAGAACAGGTCTGAGCAGGTTGCCAAGGACCCCGCCTTTTCTAGGGATTTTTATAGAGCAAAACCACAAGGTAAGGCAGGTCAAAGGTGAGGAAAAAGTGGGAAATCTCAAGGTTGGCACAAGGTGGGTCAAAACTGTGTTCAACCAATATGATTACCAGTATAACTGCTCAGGTGACATTGATGAAATCAGGACTAAATGAGGAAACAAGTCACATAGTAAGTGGCCATGAATACAGAACAGGGGATCTTCCTGCAGGGGATTGGGTTAGTAGCTCTCTCTGTCTTCCTCAACGTGATCAATACCTATTTAGAATATCAATCCCTAATGTTTATCATTAGGGGAAGTGTGTGAGTGCATTCATTACATTTTTGTCTTGAGGTCTGGTCCTCCATGATGAGTCTGTGTCTTCCCAGAGTTATAATGTATCTCATCTTCTGCACTTGCTCCTTTAAGAGTCTAGACCAGTCTGTCTGCCTGCAAAATTTCTAAATAACTTAGCTGCCAGGTCCCCAAGGTGGGACCTGAAACTTTGTGCTGCTTTGAAGAGAATTTTTATTACTTACCCTGGTAACTGAAAACATTTAAAAATAAAGATCAAAAAGTTTGATAACTTTGCCTTACTATTTTGTAGGATACCTTCAGAAATGTTTTGTACAGTTCTATTGTTGTTATAAATACATTTTAAATGTCTAATGGTTGGAAAATACATGATTTGTCACTTGTTACATAGATATTTACAATTTCAGAAAGTCTTCTAATTTATAACTATGATAGTGAAAAACTAATTTTCGGTATGTAGTACATATATATTTATGCTGAATACCCATGTAAGTAGACACAATTTTAATTCTGCATGCTGAAAATGAGACTACAAATCAATACTGAACCATGAGGAAGGGTGAAAAACTTCAGATAACAACACTTGTTACGTTTATAGGAGAACAATACCTCAACCTTGTAAGTGGCTAATATGGCTATGAACAGATCAATGGATAAAGAAATTGTGGTATGTATGCTCAGTGGGAGTATTGCTTCACTATAAAGATGCAGTAATTTAAGCCGTTTGTAGAAAAATGTTTGCACCTTGAAATCATAATGTTCAATGAAATAAATCAAACACAAGCTTAATTATCGCATGATATCTCTTTTATGAAAGACACAAAATATAAAATCAATTAACCAAATAAAAGATACATAATATGAAAAAGGGAGAAAGATCATTTACAAAGGGGAATGGAAATGAGAGAGAGGAAAGCGGGAGGGGGAAGGGACATAAAAGGATTAAGATGTGTTACATACATGTACCAAATACCTACAATGAAGATAAAAATTGTGTACTGTGAACATGTACTAAAAATATTAATATTGACAAATTTACTATTAAGTCTTTCAATCCATGAACATGGTATGTATCTCCATGTATTTAGATCTTCTATCTCATCAACATTTTCAAATTTTTGGCATACAAGATCTGAACACAACCTATTAGATTTATATATATATATATATATATATATATATTTCATTTTTTGAGGCAGAGTAAATGTATTTTTAATTTTGATCATTTTGTGTTGATTGCTGGCATATAAAAGTACAATTTAAGTAAATTTAAAAACGCATCTACGTATTTTCTTCTATTTACTCTCATTCCTTCACACTTAAAAAAATCTTTATTCTTGAAACTTAAGACATTGTTTTTATTTTGATAACCTTAAAGCAGTGTTTTAAGAATGTCATTTTTATCGTCTCCTTTTCTTGCATACTGCATTAATAAGTAGCTTATTCTGTTAATGAAAGCAACATTCTAACTGACATACTTGAATTTTATCTTCACTATTTGAAAGATAGTATCCCTCTTATGTTAAAAAGTTTTAATTTAATTAAAAATTCAAAAGAAATTTAAATGAGATTGTACTCCTTTTATTTTTTTGTTCAATGAAAATTGCCACAGTATTTAAAATTTATGTTGCAAATGGTTGATATTGATAAAGCGGAATGAAACTCCCAACCTACTATATATCCGGTAAAGTTCGTGTTCTCTAAAAATCGAAGAATGAATTTTAGGAACAACGGAGGTTAAGAGCAGAATATATTTATTGAGAGAGAGAAAGCTTCTGTCTGAGGGACAGAAGGGGTCCCGAGTGGGTTGCCTGGGACTCTGTTTTTTCTAGGGACTTTGATAGAGTAAAATCATGGGTGAAACAGGTTCAAGCTGGGGACAAAGGGAACTCACGAGGTGGGCATAAGGTGGGACATAACTATGACTAACCAATAAGATTAATTGCTCAGGTAAAATTTATTAGATCCTGGACAAGTGGGGAAGCCAGTCACATAGAAAGCAGGCATTTTTATGGAGAGTGACTCTACCTGTAGGGGGTTGGGATGGTGACTCCTGACTTCCTCAGGGTGCTAGAGAACTATTTAGAATATCAATCCTTAGGATATGGGTGTATTTGTTTGTTGTCTTGAGGCCTGACCCACAGCAGGAGATGTCTGTCTTCCTCACAGTTGCAAGGTGTCTGGGCTTCTGTACTGGCTCCTTGGAGGACCTAGCCCTGTCTGTCAGCCTATAATATTTCTATCTAACTCAGATGCCTGTAACAATATGATCCCTTCTGCTGCTAACCAATAACCTAATTTCCTTCTCTAAAGTTATCACTTATATCCCTATCTTTTTGGAAATATAAAAAACAAAGCCCAATAATAATGTAATCTAAATTAACTTTTTGTCCAGTTTATATGCATGCTGCACTATATTTTTAAGCTCTTCTGCTCAATTTTTATTAACATCTTAGCAATCATTATATGTTAGTGTATAAGTGATATAGGATAATGATCTCAGACCTCCAAATGATATAGGGGAATGAAACTCCCAACCTACTATATGTCTGGCGCGAGTTCCTGTTCTCTAAAACTTGAAGAATGAATTTTAGTAACAACGGAGGGTAAGAGCAGAATATATTTATTGAGAGGAAGAAAGCTTCTATCTGAGAGACAGAAAGGGTCCCAAGCGGGTTGCCAACTACTGTCATTTCTAGGGACTTTTATAGAGTAAAACCATGAGGTTAGATGGGTTCAAGGCAGGAAAAATGGGAACCTGGAAGATGGGCATAAGGTGGGACATAAGTATGGTCAACCAATAAGACTAATTGCTCAGGTGAAATTGATTAAGTCAAGGACAAATGGGGAAGCGAGTCATGTACTATGTGGGGGGGATGCTTAACAGCAGCGACTCTTCCTGTAGGAGGTTGGGATGCTGACTCCTGACTTCCCCAGGGTGATAGAGAACTATTTGGACTGTTGACCCTTAGGATGCGGTTGTATTTGTTCTGCCTTTTGTCGTGAGATCTGGCCCACAGTAGGAGGTGCCTGTCTCCCCTACAGTTGTAAAGTATCTGGGCTTCTACACTGCCTCCTTCAAGGACCTAGCCCTGTCTGACTGCTTATAATATTTTGTCTAACTCAGTTTCCTGTAACATAAGGACTCTTTTGTACTATTTTATTTAATTATCAAATCATAATTTACTGAACCAGTTTCTCACAAATGAATACTTAGGTGACTTTGGTTTTTTGCTAATATAAACAATGACAATATCTTACCACCTATACATGGTAATTCACATTTTTATATGAATGCCTAGAAGGGGAACCAGATTAGTTTGTGTGTGTGTATGCATTTTGTACATTTATATTCAAGTCAACATTAATAGATATCTTTTCCTCCTCATACTAATGAACATAACATGTTATCCAACCTTTATATCCTTGGTAATTTGATAATGGAAAATGCAAGAGAAGCTTAATTTTCATTCTTTCCTTATGTGAGACTTTAGCAACTCTTTTACATTTAAGATCTATTTTTATTTCCTTTTCTGTAAACTGTTTTTTAATTAATTTATTATGTTGTTAATCTTATTTTTACTAGTAAGAGATCTTTAGATACTAGAAAAACTTACCATATTATAAAATGCTATGTACGGGTCAGCTTACTTTATCAAGAAAAATTACAAAATAGTGTGACTTATGTGAGTTAGAATTTCATTTCCCTTCTCTCCATCTCCTTCTGCCTCTCCCTACCTCCCTGTGTCTTTCCTTCCTTTCCTCTCGTTAATAATAATTCTGATGAGGCACAAAGAACATAGAACTGCATATGGCTTCCATTCATAAGCCCATGGTAACAGCTCTGGTTCTAACTGTACGTAGAGAAAAGGAAGAAAGGAGAGATCCAGAAGAACATACACACAGTTGGTAAAACAACAAGATTAAAATGTAATGTGCCTCAGTCTCAGCTGAACAGTTTTGGCCAGAAATCTATTGAAGGCAGCCCTGTACATAATTAAACTAATGATATAGGAAAAATGATCCCAGACCTCCAAATGATATGGGGAAATGAAATTCCCAACCTACTATGTGTCTGGCGCGAGTTCCTGTTCTCTAAAAGTTGAAGAATGAATTTTAGGAACAACGGAGGGTAAGAGCAGAATATATTTATTGAGAGGAAGAAAGCTTCTATCTGAGAGACAGAAGGGGGTCTGAGCAGGTTGCCAAATACTCTTTAATTTTTAGGGACTTTTATAGAATAAAATCATGATGGGGAAAACTGGGAACTCGCAAGGCAGATGGGCATAAGGTGGGACATAACCATGTTTAACCAATAGGATTAATTGCTCAGGTAAAATTGATTAAATCAAGGACAAATGGGGAAGCGAGTCACATAGTAAGTGGGGATGCTTAATGATAATGACTCTTCCTGTAGGGCGGTGGGATGTTGGCTCCTGACTTCCTCAGGGTGATATAGAACTATTTAGAATATCAATCCTTAGGATATGGGTGCATTTGTTTTGCCTTTTTCTTGAGATCTTGTCCACCGCAGGAGGTACCTGTCTCCTCAGAAGTTACAAGGTATCTGAACTTCTGTACTAGTTCTTTCAAGGACTTAGCCCTGTCTGACTGCCTATAATATTTCTGTCTGACTCAGTTGCCTGTAACACTAATACCATAGGAAAAAATATGTAATGGCTATAAGACAAACTCAATTTGCTGCAAGACAGTAAAAAGAATGATTATTCCAACTCATCCTTGTGCCTTTGTTCATTGTCAATTTAATCCTGAAAAAAATGATACCTTAACTTCTGAATGTATCAATCTTTTTTACAGAACTATCAGTCTTGTTACAGAACTTCTAGTCTTGAGGTAACCCATAAAAGTACCTTTCTTGTTCTGTGACTAAGAAAATTCTGTGACATTTATTCTAGTAAGTCTTCTGGAAGTGATGACAAGTCTCTTTTACTTCTTCTTTGTCCCATTCCTCTTGTGACATTTGAGACTTACAATTCTAAGTTGTTAATTAAACTGTCAGCCAAAAAGGACATCAGAGTTAGCATTGATATTATTTTGTTATTATGCTTCCACACAAATTTTAGACTTCAATATTTTTAGATCAGTTTCATTCATCTCATTGTTGCACATGGTAATATTTCAAGGTATGCTGAACTTTTGTGTTTACTACATTTATGTTCTGGACCTATTGATTTTTGAAATTTATAAAGAATTGGGAAAGTGTGGAAGGCATATGTGAAAGTTTTTCCTTAGAGAACCATATAGGAAAGAAAACTTAACATGTTCACTAAGTTCAATTAATGATTGAAATAAAATAATTTACTTTATAGAAGATGGTTTAAAGACTCTGAAAGCTTAATCGTGGTTATCTGGTTAAAGTGTCAGAAAACATTGTTATCAAAATTTATTTATGAGAAGCATGGCTATTTTAGGTTGAAGAACCTACAATAAGGCAGAAAATCATTTTGCCTCCCTCTAAAGGTTCAAAGAATTGAAGCTTTAGTGCAAAATTATTTATATTGATAGCTTCATATTACACTTTTCTTCATTATCTTTTTCACTCCCTTTCTTTTTCTTGTCTTTATCGCTTTTCCCTATTTATTTCATTTTCCTCCTCTTTCTTTTTTTTATAGACTGTAGTATTTTCCTTTTTCTATTATACTTATTTTTCTGATTCTAGGAATAAAGATCTTAATTTTCATCTATGTATCTGCTCAGGAATATGATAGTAGTCCCCACCACAAATCTCATTAACACTCAAAATAATACTTCTGCATCATTCCTGAAAGATTGCATCTCTCTTAACTTATTAACTGAAGTAAAATACTATACACTGTTCCATAAATAACATAATAGAAGGAAACCTCATTAACAAAAGACAGGTACAATTTAAAGAATACATTGAAGTATGAAAGTTGAACTTAATTGTTTAAATGTTTTATAAAATTATTTTAAGTAAAATCAAGTGTTAAATAAAAGCACTCCAATGTGACCAAATCATTAAATTAGATTCTATGACAGGTAAGTGAGTCAAAGAGGAAACTATGGTCACATTTTCCCCTCTGCTTTATGGGAGTCAGGACTTCTCCATGAAAGTGTAAGGCACAATGTTATTCAAGCATTCATATATGCAATTTTCTGTAAAGATAGAATCTATTGCCAGCCTCAGATTCTCAATGATTTTATAACATAAAAGTAGAAAGGATCTCTAAACTAATCTCACTTGGCTGGGATATATGCAAATATAGGTATGTACATATGTAATTACCAAATTATTTCTTTAAGCTACTCTGGATATAGTTAAATTATAGATTATTTACATGTCAGATGACTGAATACTAATCTTGTCCTTGAAGTTATGCAAAGTGGTATATATTCCAGTGTTTCACTTCTTCATATATAGCTGAATTATTTTAAAATTCAATTTTTATTTTAAATGTCAACTGTGTTCTTACTGTTTTATTGGGTTAAGTTATATGTAGTGTAACATTTACCATTTTAGCCACATGTGATGGTGCACACCTGTAATCCCAGTAGTCAGGAGACTGAGGCAGGAGGCTTGCCGTGAGTTCAAGGCCCATCTTGGCTACATAGTGAGTTTAAGGCTAGCCTGGATTGCATAGTAAGACCTTGTCTCAAAATAAAACAATAAAATATTTACAATTTAAACAAATAGTTAGTGTATAGGTCAGTAACATTAAGTTGATTCATGTTGATGTGCAACCATCACCGCCATCTATCTCCAGAAATATTTTGTCTTTACTTAATGAAACTAGGTATCTAGAAAATGATCCCCCCACCCTAGTCCTTGGAAAGCATTATTCTTTTTTCAGACTCTATGAGTTTAACTACTCTAGGTACCTCATATAAATGGAATTATGATCTCTATGTCCTTTTATTACTGGTTTATTTCATTTAGTATATCTTCAAGCTATCCCCATATTGCAATGTATTTCAAAATATTTCTCCCTGTAAAAGAGAATAATACCCAAGTGTATGTGTGTGTTGACAGAAATTTTGTTTATCTAGTTATCCATTGATAAGAATTTAGGTTGCTTCTAACCATTGTGAATAATGCTGCTATAAATGTAGGAATAAAAATATCTCTTTGAGTCTCAGTTTTCAACTGCTTTTGGATATTATGGCAGAATTGAAATTCCTGGGTCATGTGGTAATTATTCACTTAATCTCTTATGGGGACATTACTGAGCTTTCCATAACAGCTTCACTATTTTATTTCCAACCACCTGTATACAAGGATTACAATTTCTCCATGCCCTCGATAATACTATTTTTGTGGGGATTTTTTCATAATAATTATCATGGTAGGCGTGAAATATTATCTCACTGTGATTTTGAATAGCATTTTCCTGGTGATTAATGATATGGAGCATATTTCCATGTGGTTATCATCCACTTAAATATCTTATTGGGAGAAAAATCTGTTCAAATTATTTTCATATATTTGAATTAGATTATTGATTGTTGCATTGAAGTTCTTTACATATTCTGGATAATATCCATGTTTAGTACATGACTTGCAAATATTTTCTGCTATTTCATTAGTTTCATTTCTCCCATCTCATTCTTTTTATTGTCCTTTGATGTACAAAAGGTTTAGTTTGATAACCAATTTATCTATTTTCCTTTTGTTGTCTGTATTTTTAGGTTTTATATGCTAGAAAAGATTATCAAATCCAATTCTATGAAGATTATCTCCTATATTTTTAAGAGTTTTTGAGTTTTAGCTTCTACATTTAGAACGTTGATCTATTTTTGTTAAGTTTTGTGCGTAATAGATAGTAAATGTCCAAATGCCCTATCTACCCATGAATATCCAGATTTCCTGGTGCTATTTGTTGAAAGGACACATGTTTATCTTCATGTTTCTAAATTCTCTTATAAAACTCTTTAAAATGAATAAATTTTCTTCCCTCATGCATTTGATTCCTTTTATTAGTTTTTTTTAGAAATGAAAATCAGTATTAGTTTAGAATTCTAAATATTATAGTTCTTCATTCAGTACTTTCTGTAGAGTGAGTTTGAATAAATAATTAAAATAATGTCATTTTTATTTTAAAAATCCCTCTACTAAGCAGAGACTTTTTTTTGTATTCCTCACAGTTTGTCACACATTACCCCTTTGGAACATACATGTTACAGGAGCCTCATTGTTTTGTTTCTTTACATTTATTTTCACTAGAAGCAGAACATATTGGCAAGACTGGGGAGTTGAAATATGTCCTAAGTAAGAACAATGGAACAAAGGAAATCTGGAACTTTTAAGAAAATGGAACGATAGTGGAGAACAAATAATATTGGGCCAAGCTATATTTCAAGGCAGAAAGACTAAGTAAAACCAGTTCAGTGAATGAGGAAGAAGTAGTAAGATGTGTCTGTATGGACTTTGGTCTTAGTGGAGGCTTAGTATACTTAGAAAGGGGTTCTACAGAAGGCCAAGAGAATAGGAATTTTAATACCCTATAACAATTAAATGGGAGAGTAAATATACATTTGATTAAATAATTTTTGGAAACTGAAAGAGGCAGTGTGTAATGCAGCAAATACCCAGATATTGAATGCTAAGATAAAAAAAAATGAGACTTCAAACTGTGTTCATCATAGTCACTAGCAATATTGCCACATGTATGTTATTTGCATTATATGGAAAATGACAAGAATCATACTGGGAATACAAGGAAATAACCTATGATAGGTTAAATATTATTGTATAGTTCCTGATTTATCAGTAAGTTATACTTAGCATTTGATATCATTGTCTCCAAATGAACAGAAAGGACAATCTCATGCATTGTTATAAACAATGTATTGCACATATACTGATCCTTTAAATGTACAACCCTTCCCAAGGTTTATGTGCATAATTCAGTATAGTGAAATCTGCATCGTACACAAGTGAAGAAAGGATGACCATGAACTTCAAACAGAAAATTGAAAATCACATTATACAATAGTAAATAAATGTACACACTGAATTTTTTTTTGTACTGGGATTCAAACTCATGACCTCAAACTTGCCAGGCAGGCACTTACGCCACTGAGCTAAATCCCTGGTCTGCACCGAAATATTTGTAAGCATGTCAACGTTCAAATGGCTAAAGGTTAAGTCTAGTAAGTTTTGTAATGTTCAAGAGTTGCACTGTTGATTATTTGTTTGGACCATGTCTGTCCTGATTTGTTTAACCTTAAAAATATTGTAAATTTTTAATGTTTGCAATATGTTTGTTTTGCCTTTTCCTTTTCTCTATTAATGTATATCTATTATATATGTTAGTATAGCAATTAGGTAACCTTTCTCAATTTTAAATTTTGGGCCCCTACATTTTCCCTTTGTAAGGCTTATACCTGAATAAAGTATTAGCAATCCAATGCCATAGTCTTCAAAATGAGATGCTAGATAAGTCAAAGTATTGTTACCCCTATCTTAGCGTTCTACTTTGGTAAATATTAATATTTAACAATGTAATAAAAGTAACAGTACAATTTTAATAGTTATTGTTTTGTACATAGTAATTGTTGCAAGATGAACTAACTTCATATTTGATAAAGCAGACTTTAAAAATGTTTATAAAAATATGCCTCTGTTTCAATGCCGATTTAAGCTCAGGGAAAGTGGATACAGATCTCCTGCAACTGCTGCTGATATACAGTCATGGAAATTCATTTAGTAATTCAAATACTATACTGTCTGACACCAGGCATGACTTCCATTTCTGCCAAAGAGACATGAAATTAAGACAGTGAGAATAATTTTCATAAGAAAGCCATGAAAAAAAAAAAAAAAAGAAAGAAAGAAAGCCATGAATGGTAATGAAACTCAACACATTTTATCATGTTTACATTCTTCCAAATTTGTCATTTCAAATCAAACCCAGGACCTATCCAAACTGCATATGTTGACTGTAAATACATGTGTTACTTGACATGTATTACCCTCATAAGAATTTCCAATTGTGGCTTGCAAAGATTCTCCGTGAAACTTTAGAAGCTTTGGAATTGTAGTTACTGATGTCACAGTTACTTTTATTTTATTTTTTATTTTTTTTCACAGTTACTTTTACCTGTATTCCATATCAGAAAAACAGGCTAGTACAAAACAGGAGATAAAAATGATATTTTCACTGTGGAGTCCTAGCATCACTAAATGAGAAGCAAGACTCAGTGGTCTTCTTTGGGATGTTATTTAATCCTCTTATCATAGCCATCTTACAACTTTTCTCACACATGGTAAACAATTGTCAAGCTATGTTATGAGTTGACTGATTCCACTTGTGCCCTGTTGTACTTCTAGGAAGATGGAATTCCTGTCCTTGGGGAAAATAAGGAAGTGGTAGGGTTTGGCATTAGAGATGCTCTTAGCGATTTTTTGTTGCTTTCAGAATGTTTCTTTCTTGTTGAAATTATTTAAAAAAAAACAACTTTCAAGCTATTTCAGATAGACACTTCATGAGTTTTAATAGTTGCTTTAATCATGTGTATGTGGTTGCCTCTGATACAACTGTATTTCTCATCTGTGTCTGCTTTGACATCAGGATTGGTTTCTACATCCTTGAATCCTATTGAGTTTGCATTTAATAGAATAGTTGTGTGTGACAAGGTACCAACAAAAGTTTACAGTTAAACCATGTAAGGTGTTGCATTTCTTGTTAAATTAAAGCTTATATATATATACACATACATACTGCTCTCAAAACAGTCATTAGAAAGGAGTCAGAAGGACATTTTTATTTCAGGATCTGCTATTCAGTACTTCTCTATTAGAAGGTGGGAAGGTTATATTTTTATTACCACTCTTAGTATGATAATTTGTTAAAAAGGTGGTCTGTGAAGCCCGTTATGCAAATTGTCCTGTAGCAATTTTTCACCCCAAACATCGACGATACACCATGTACGAGCCCTGCAATCCACAGCAGGAGGTTTTGGAGGATCTGAACTCTACTGAGTGCTGCCAGGAGTAAAATGAGTTGGGTAGGTAGAACAGAAAAGTCTCATGTAGTTAGTGACATACGCCACCATCTTTTACTGACATGTCTACTATATCTGCCTCCATTTGAAGGCAGAAGTAGACCATAAAATGTTAAGTAGTTGGGGAATTAAGACTTGGCAAGGAAAGAAGCAGCCCAGCAAAGTCACGAAGTATCTCATAGCTTTGGGTCACATAGCTTCTGTTCTCTCATACTACAGTTGGAAATCCTACTGTCATGGATAGTTTTGCCTGTTTTCATGTGAGCCTCATGTTGTGGTAGTTTTATTTACATTTTTAAGCTTTCAAAAAAAAAAGACCTTTCTAATCCTGATTATCAAAATGAGTCGTGTTTTCTCTTATGGCCATATCCTAGTATTTGACAATGCCAAGCACTAGAAGATTTAAAAACTCTACTTTCCTTTTGTAAATATTCATTTATACTAATGGTGTTCCTGCAACTGCCTTGTTATAGTACTCCAAATTTATTTCAACCTTCCTAAACCTTTGCAGAGATTATTTTAGTTTGCAGAAGAGTTATTAAGGGATGACCAATCTTCCCTGTTGAAGGGATAATAGAAGGCTAGTTTGTGATACTAGACCTCAACTGTCAGCAGAGAGGATGGGAGAGCCAGAGACAGGTTGCGTTGGTCTAACAATTTTACATTTTTCCCTCATCCAGCATTGGATACTGCCGAGGCTGATAAGGATGTAGTCTTGAATAATATACCTTTTCAGATTAAAGGGATTCCCTGAAAAGTATAGCAGAAGAACAATGGGACAAATTCTTTCCTTGAATAGGGATCTTAGTGGTTCTTTATGTTTATCACATAACTAATAGAAATTTATGATTAAAATATGGACTAATTACTTGAAATAGCTTTCATTTGTATAATTTTCAAACTGTAGACTTTTGACTTTCCAATTCAGTAAAATTTCATTTAGGTCAGAAGTAGTGACATATTTCCTTATAAAGTAATGTCTATATATATATATATATATATATATATATATATATATATATATATTTTTTTTTTTTTTTTTTTTTTTTTTTTTTTTTTTTTTTTTTTTTTTTTTTTTTTTTTTTTTTTTTTTTTTTTTTTTTTTTTTTTTTTTTTTTTTTTT
>RJWM01002590.1:0-91836 GCA_004363535.1 Dasyprocta punctata | reverse complement strand
TCTACATGAACGATTTTAAATCTATACCCTATGTATCCTTAAAGGATGTGTAATCTCAGTATTTTTTATTTATGGAGACCTAAAGATAATAACACACAAATTTAAAAAGACTCTGGTTTAATTAGTCTTATCTTACAATTGACAGCTTGATAGGGATTTACTAGTCAATTACATTTCACATTTATGTGGCTTTTAGAAATGTTTTCTAATATATATTTTCTTTTCTTAAGTATGGCTACCTGACTATTGCCTTCCTTACTCATTCTAGCAAATGCTAGACTAAACTAGGTGGTCTATAGACCTATTTATATAAAGCTGGTTGTCATGGTAACTGAGTGCTTCTTGTTTAGTAAATATACCAAATTTGGGAGAAGGTGTAGCAACCCAAGGAATTCTTAGCCTTGTTAAGAGCCTATTTGCTATGAAATGAAAGGGAAAAATTGGAAAATATTTTCTTAACACCATATTAATTCTTAGTAGTCATTGCTAGGTCAAGTTATTAAAGGGTCAACCATATAGCAAAAATGAGCTACTTTAGGATTTCAGGATATAATACATGATCTCAACTATTTACCAAATAAACTATATATAAAAACAACAACCATAAGAATTGGGCAAAAGCTATTGTTCTTTGCCACCAGATAAAAAATTCACCAAGTGCCATGTAAGGTTTAAGAAACATGTAATCTCTTAGCTTTGTTCGATACTACTGATGAATGGATTTTTGTTCATTTTTAATTAATTTAAACTTCTAATGGTAAATTATTAATGTATAAAAAGTTTCATTAAACGTTGCATTTAAAATGTATTTTGTTAATCCCAGCACCCGAAAGGCTGAGGTACGTGGAGCATTATAAGTTCGAGGCCGGCTTGGGCTACAACGTAAGCGCAAGTTCCCGTCTGAGCTACACAGTGCAACCCTGCCTCAAAAAAGACTAGGGCTGAGAGTTTGGCTCAGTGGCTTAAGTGCTTGTCTGGCAGGCACAAGGTTGTGAGTTTGATCCCCTGTGCCACACAAAAAAATGTATTTTGACTTTTAAATGGAGTACTTTAATTTGGTAATACAGTCGTAAAGGGTTTTTGAAGACTGAGATAATTATTATGTGATTGAAGTTTTCTTAAGCAATGAAATCAACTTCCTGGCAAGAAATGATTTGTTTCCTTCAGTATACATGATAGGACCATCATAATGTAATAATTTCTTAGGAGATAGTAGATGAATCAATTCAGCAATTCCTTTCTATATCAAATAATTTTTTGCAGACTGTATTAAGAGTGGTCTTATTGCAAGCAATGTAGACGAGGAACATAGTAGAGAGTTACATAGCAGATAGTGGCTTCATTTCTTCATGAATGTTTTTTCTTCTTCACTTGTGAATGAGTTAGGACCTGAAGCTATTTGTACTTTTGAGTTTTGACTCAAAATGTGTTTTTCAAAACAGGGTCTTCTATGTAGTTCAGGCTGGGCTCAAACCCACTGTGTAGTCTAAGCTGGACTGAATTTGTGGTAATCCTCTTGCCTCAGCCTTCCAAGTGCTAGGATTGTAGGCATGTACCACTATACCCAGTTTAGCTAAAACCATTTTTGAAAGAATTCAATATGCTAACAAATGATGTTTACAAATGACTATAAGTAAGTCATGCTGCAGCATGATGCCTTTTAAATGCAAAGAATTATGATTATTCAAAATCTAAAACTTCTGTGATTTGTTTAATTGGATTTCAGTGTACTTTGACTTACATTTTTCTTTTATGATGATAGATTTTATGTGGGTACAGTTAACTTTTTTTTCTAAGAGATAAGGTTTATTAAGGCTAGCAGATATTAACAAGGAAGTACAGAGTTATTCACCACTCAGTTGTGAGGGAGGTTTACAAGAAGCACATGTGGGTTCAGTAGCACTTTGTGACCAAATTCCACTGGAGGTGCAAACAGGTCAACATTCCCACCCAGTCAAATTCAAGAGAGAAAGACAACACCAATCAGCAGGCCCAGCAAGTCTAGTGTTGCCTGGATAGTGGCATTGCTCAGCAGTTCTCTAGATTCTTCAGAAATGCTTGTACTTATTTTTGTGGGGTTTTTTTAGACCCAACTATGTAATAGTGACATCATTAGCTTTCTTTGTAAATACAGCTAATTTTTAACAAAGTATCTTAGCTGAATATTTTTTGTTAGTATTATTTTTCACAGTAATATAAATATTATGACTTTAAATATCAAGATGTTTTTATTTACTAATTTACATATATATGTGTTTATAATTATAAATAATTTGCATATGTGCATTATAAACATATCATGTGTAAAATATAACTTACATATACTTTTATACTCAGGGATTACTGTCTCTATGGACTTCAAACCTTTCTACTACACTTCAGAAAAATCATGAGAGCCGGGCTTGGTGGCGCACGCCTTTAATCCCAGCACTCGGGAGGCTGAGGTAGGCGGAGCATTGTGAGTTCGAGGCCGGCTTGGGCTACAGCGCGAGCGCAAGGCCTGCCTGAGCTACATAGTGCGACCCTGACTCAAAAAACCCAGGGCCGGGAGTTTGGCTCAGCAGCTTAAGCGCCTGTCTGGCAGGTGCGAGCCTGTGAGTTCGATCCCCGGTGCTGCAAAAAAAAAAAAAAAAAAAAAAAAAAAAATCATGAGAGTACATTTGCAAAAATAAATGATTTAAGTACATGGGAGAAAACAGGAAAATATATAATTCACCTAATTGCTACTTAAAAGATTCAAATTACCCCAATAGTTTAATATTAATTTAGAATATGACAGATAAACCAAGAATAATCTGTGTGTCTGAATTGAAGCATGATTTTACACACCAAATTTTGTCATTGATAAATGTATTTTTGAAAATGTTCACTTTCTACAAAATGGTGAAATGTATTTTTATACCTGAGGTTGTCTCCTGTTAGGTAATGTCTGCTCTGTCAAAATTAAAAACAAACCCCAAATTAAGTGCCTCACAACTATTTCTTCTCTTTATGGAAAATCCATAGCTCCTCATAACAGTCCAGGGAAACTTCCCTTTATATGATGCCTCAGGGATGCTTTCCAGATCAATGTGTACCACAGTGAGGGCTATAGCAGAGGAAGGGCAAGTTTGAGAGTGACACGCATAAATTCCACTTGCATTTCATTGCTCAAAACAAATCAGAATCATACAATTCTACCTAACTGGAATTAAGTAGGGAGTTTATAGCCACTGATCCTGGAAATAGAAAAACTAAAGTAATAGAGGAATCAGTAATATCTATAATATCATAAGTCTTTTGTTTCAGTTGGACAGTATTTAAGGTAGCTTTCAGAAAGGAATAATGTTTTGGTAGTTTTAATACCATGTACCATTTAATTAAAGCATGTGATTCTCTGACTGAATTTGATTGCTTTTTAAAGTGAGTTTATTGGTACAATTTATATATACATAAGGATCACAGTTACCATAGGCATATGATTTGTTTTTGCTGAGGTGATAATATAGAAATAAAAATACATATAGATTCCGTAAAGTGGATATAGGCATCATTACCAGAAATTTTTATCACACAGTCAGGTGTATGTTGTTCT
Source organism: Dasyprocta punctata (assembly GCA_004363535.1). NCBI lineage: Eukaryota > Metazoa > Chordata > Mammalia > Rodentia > Dasyproctidae > Dasyprocta > Dasyprocta punctata. Next base: position 88,262 of record RJWM01002590.1, on the reverse strand, counting down.
TCATAGACAAACATCTACTAAATTACAAAGGAGTCAGTATATGAATTTCAAAAGTGGAATCCCTGTTTGTTTTATTTTTAACATAATGAAATACATTTCATGTTATGAATAACAACATAGAAGATGCCAAAATGTGGTACATAATGATTATATGTGCTATTTTGTATTTAATTGACTATTATACACCGTAAACACAAAATGCTAGATTTAACGTTAGGCGTACTTCAATTGTTGCTTAACATTTTTGACTTTAGAAATGTTATTAAAGCTCTCAGAAACTTCATCTATAAAAAGCCATGATAATTTATATGTACAGTTATTCTGAAGATTAAACAAATAGCATATAAAGCTCTTATTACAGAGGCTAAAGCATAGTAGAGTTTCCAAAAACATAAATCATGACAACTAGTAATATTTTATGGGACTTGATATTCTGGTTTCTACAAAACAATTTGGCAAATTAAAGATACAACATCCTATGGTACTTCCATTATATACTAGGCAAACATTGTGCCCTTAACATATGAGGTTTAATATGGTGCTGGGCAAGAGGAAAAGGGGTGGAAAACTCCACATATTAATATGATCTCTAAATTTGGGGATTATTTTTTTCCTGTTAGGCATCAGGCACTGAACAAGGGCCTTAACATATGTCTTTTCATTCTGTTCCAAGAAAAACAATTTTAGGTTGGTTTTATTTCTATGATTTACACATTAGGAAGTTACAGTACTACACTGTAGTACGAATAGACAATGAAATTGTGTCCATCTATTTTATTACTGACATCCATGGTTCTTTTCTTTAAGGTAAGAAAGTATACTAGTGACAGATATGAAGCAGGAAGTAGATTATAGAGTCAGAAAGTAATGTGGAAAAGGAGTGCAGCTAAAATGACTGTTGAAAATCCTTGAACTACCCTAAATTATAGCCTGACCAGTTCTTTATAGTTACATACGTACTAGGAAAGAGAAGGCCCATGGGTCAAAATATAAATAAATAAATACAGCAAAATTACAAATGCTTTTCTGATTTCATTAGGGAAAATGAACCATTTAGTAGAAAGGTGATTGCTTAACATTGCTTTATCACTGTATCGGACTTGTCCCTCCCCATGAGTTAAATAAAATACTGCATATTTTTCTGTCTAGACAATATATTAATGATGCTAAATTAATTACCATTATGCTAAACACTGAATACCTAAAATCTACCTCTGTACATTGTTTTCACCATATATGTATCTGAACCTAGACTAATAGGAAGTTATTCAGAATCAAAATCTTACCATATAATTTTGTGTACTACAAAAAGTAAATCATTTTGCCGACTCCTCTCACCCCTTGCTCCCAACACTAACACTTTGCATATCATAATATCATATTTAATAAATGCTATATTTATTAAAATGCTATGTTTATTTTAATAAGTATAAACCATTGAGAGCTGCTAAAACTGAAGTTAGCCCACCAAATGTGTGATAAGTAAGTGGGAGATGAAATTGGAATAAATACTGACAAGTGAAAAAAAGGAAAATGTATTTAAGGGAAATACTTTTGAATTTTAATAACCGCTCCAAATGGAAGCAGGAATGCTCTTGGGCATCCTTCATGCACAAGATGAAGAAAACAAAGTTGCCCTTGAAATAAGTGTGAAAGGGGCACAACAAGGTTGCATTTGTGTCTGTATCCTATTCATTTAGAAGACAGACTTTCTATGGTTTATTTTTTAAAGAACTCAGAAAACTGTAAGTATTTCCAAAAATATTCTTTCAATATTTCTTCCCTAATTCTGCTTTTCTCATGAGAATTAAAGTTTACTTATCATTTTTGGAATTTTTTGTTTGGAATTCTACCATTTATGACAAAGAAGGCAATAATGTCTAAACCATCCTTCACAGAAAATCTGAGCCACATGCTTTGAGTTGCTTGACTCTATTTATGATGCAACAATGCCTTTTAAAACATTTGGCAGGTTAAACAAGATATGACAGTAGACTTTAGAAAAATCAGTCATATGAGAATTTTGGGTCTTAATTTTCTGTTTATACAAAAGGAATTGTTACTTATTAGTTAGAATTCTTAAAATAAAAGGCTCAGAAAATTTTGTATGACCTTTTTATTGAGGTACTTGGGTGATCCTAGAAAATTACTGTAGGACTTAGTTAAAAGGAGTAACTGTACTTATCTATGTAGGTCTCTGACCCCTCCTCAACTACTTTTATCTATGGTCACCTTCTAGGCGTGTGAGTCTTTGTTGCTTTAAAACAGCTTCCTCAGCCGGGCGTGGTGGCGCACGCCTTTAATCCCAGCACTCGGGAGGCTGAGGTAGGGGGAGCGTTGTGAGTTCGAGGCCGGCTTGGGCTACAACGCGAGCACAAGGCTGGCCTGAGCTACACAGTGCGACCCTGCCTCGAAAAAACCAGGGCCGGGAGTTTGGCTCAGTGCCTTAAGCGCCTGCCCTGACAGGCATGAGGTTGTGAGTTCAATCCCTGGTGCAAAAAAAAAATAAAATAAAATAAAATAAAACAGCTTCCTCTCCACCTGTGTAACTCCACCAATCTCTTTTCACTTAGGCATTTTTGTTTCACCTCCTTCCTGCATGCTTAAATGAAAGTGAAGATTCATTAACTTCTTATCTCTTGAAATAAATTGTAAATAACAATGTGAAACATAAGGCATTCCACAGAATAAAGTGTATGACTCATACACATTTGGTTTATTTTTGTTCTCTGTAGAATTTTCTCTCTTCAAATATGTAAAATATGTTAGAAAGTCTAAAATATATTTATATTTCTGTACAGTTATTTTCTGTTTGAGAACAATGTAAATTTAGAACATTTATTTCTGGGTTGGCCGCTTCAGAGTCTCTTAAAGCAACATGCTACTTAATAATTTTAGTTTATTTTCCTGGAATTTTCATCTTACTATAAACTATTTGTGATGCAATTTATTCATATGAGAGTTTAATCTGAGCAATTTTTTCTGAGGTAGAAAAATATTCTCAAGTAGAACTTTTACAGAAAGGAATGAGTTTTATGTGTCACTGCAGATAATGTTGAATTACTTTGATTTTCTTTTTAGGTTGAGTCACTCTTCAAGAAAAATCTTTTGATAGGCAGTGACATCTGCTAGAAGACTGGCAAAATACTGCTTGCATTTGATACATGAAACAAACAGAGATATCTTGAGAGTATAGAAGTTGCACTCAGAACAACACCTGTCACAGTATTTACTTTTTCTCTAACTTTTTTGATCCTCAGCTTTATTTTAATCTAAGAAAAACAAATGTTTATCTATAGCATACGTTTATGGTTTATGTTCTTTTGCCTTTCCATAACATTGGAAATTTAAAACACAGATGCTTTAGATGGTACTTAGAAAAAAAATTTTACTCCACTATCCCATGTGTAAATAATATACATTCATATATATACATATATGTATGCATATACACATACATATATAAAGTTAAAAGTATGAATTTATCCCTCAGCATTCATGAAGGATCAATTTCAAGAACACTGCAGATACCAAAATCTGCAGATGCTCATATCCCTTGTATAAGTAGTATTACACATATTCTGCTATATATTTAAATCTTCTCCAAGTTACTTAAGATATTTACAATCTACAACAGTGTAAATGCTAGGTAAATAATTATTATACTGTGTTGTTTAGAGAATAATGAAAAGGAATAAAATGTCTGTACTACAGGTTCACTAAGGTATAATTTTTAAATATTTGTGTATCTTTTTTTTTTTTTTTTTTTTCACTGAGGATTGAATTTACAGTCTCACACCTGCCAGACAGGCACTTAAGCCACTGGGCCAAACTCCCAGCCCTAGCTTTTTGAGGCAGGGTCGCATTATGTAGCTCAGGCCGGCCTTGCGCTCACGTTGTAGCCCAAACTGGACTTGAACTCACAATTCTCCTTCTACCTCAGTCTCCGGAGTGCTGGGATTAAAGGCGTGTGTCACAATGCCCAGCTCTATTGTTGATTAGATCTATGGACACAGAATCTATAGGTATGGATGGCTGTACACACACATATATGTATTACACCTACCTACATATATACATGTTGTTTGTTGGTTTATATTTCTGTATATGAATATTTATGTGTTTATGAATGTATCTTGAATTACAAAAGGTGCTGATACGAATACCAAATACTAAATGCTATCTATTAGACAAATTTAAATTGTGTACAGCTCAAAATTTAAGTTATAGTGTAGAGATAACCTTGAGAAAATTCACAGTAGAGCTTATTCCATAACTAGGTGGTAGTTTCCTTAAAGGATAAATTGATTAAGTGAGTTGAATATAAACTTGTAAAACTTTAAGATTTACACATTTTTTCTTTCATTTTCACAAGTGTATGGTATAATGTATAATCAAGGGTTGCAAAATTATGTAACTTCTTCAAGTGGCAAAATTGTGGCATGCATGCAATATTCCAGGTGCAGTCGTAGTCACTAGCAGTACTGATATAGGAAAAATGATCCCAGACCTCCAAATGATATGGGGGAATGAAACTCTCAACCTACTATATGTCCGGCGCAAGTTCGTGTTCTCTAAAAATCAAAGAATGAATTTTAGGAACAACGGAGGGTAAGAGCAGAATATATTTATTGAGGGAAAGAAAGCTTCTGTCTGAGGGACAGAAGGGGGCCCGAGCGGGTTGCCAAAGACTCTGTCATGTTTAGGGACTTTTATACAATAAAACCATGAGGTTAGATGGGTCTAAGGTGGGGAAAATGGGAACCTGCAAGGTGGGCATAAGGTGGGACATAACTACAGTTAACCAATAAGATTAGTTGTTCAGGTAAAATTGATTAAATCAAGGACAAATGGGGAAGCGAGTCACGTAGTAAGCGGGGATGCTTAATGACAATGACTCTTTCTGTAGGGGGTTGGCATGCTGACTCCTGACTTCCTCAGGGTGATAGAGAACTATTTAGAATACCAATCCTTAGGATATGGGTGTATTTGTTCTGTCTTTTGTCTTGATATCTGGCCCACAGCAGGAGGTGCCTGTCTCCTCAGAGGTTACAAGGTATCTGAACTTCTGCACTGGTTCCTTTGAGGGCCTAGCCCTGTCTGCCTGCCTATAATATTTTTGTCTAACTCGGTTTTCCTGTAACAGTACAACAGAAAAATGAAAGGAAAATATAGTTCTACATAATGGAGCTTTTGATATAAAATGATAGAAAATAAGTGATATTTATGGTGTGTTAGATGGCAACAATTGCTATGGGAAAAGTTTCAAGTGGGAGATTTAGAATGACAAGATATTTGGCAGGTGCATTGAAAAATGAGGAATGGATATTATTTAAAATAAATATTGCCAAAACAAAGAGTTATAATCCATTAAGGTTGCTATCACTAAGTGTTATTTTTCTGATTATAATATGGAGACTCTCCTCCATCTTTTAATTACACTATCAATTACATTTAGTCCCAGATGGTCATAGGAAAACAGGCATGAAAGTGGCCCACCAGCTCCAAACAGTATGAACCTGTAAATGGTAGTCATTGGGACTATAGAGCCCTTTGGCAGAACTAATTACATTACTCCAACAAAGGCTCCAAAATTTGAGAGAAGAGGTAAGCTGTTTCATTACATCAGTTGTGTTTGTTCTACAGAAGGCTTCATGAGGAAGCTATTTGTGCCAAGACTAAAATAATTTTCAGGTCTGTTTTAACGTGAAATCATGTAAAGTATTAGAGGTCGTCAGTGTCAGTCATCAACACTATATAATATTTATTGTAATTTTTCACAAGTTTTGAATTCCTGATTTCAAATTCATATTTCATATGCCTTATTTTAGGGACAGATATGCTTGGTTCTAGAACTTATTCTTGTAAGACTTTATAGATGTCATTTACATTTTATCACATTAAAAATAATATAGCAGGTCAGCAGAATAAACAAGAGAAAATAGAGAAATGTATTCAATCTATTCAAGGCATCATTTTTTTTTTTTTTTTTCTTTTGTGGCACCAGGGATTGAACTCACAACCTCGCACCTGTCAGACAGGCACTTAAGTCACTGAGTCAAACTCCTGGTCCTGGTTTTTTGAGGCAGGGTCGCACTGTGTTGCTCAGACCGGCCTTGCGCTCGCATTGTAGCCCAAGTTGGCCTCGATCTCACAATGCTCCTCCTACCTCAGCCTCCCCAGTGCTGGGATTAAAGGCGTGCGCCACCACGCCCAGCTTCAAGGCATCATTTTAAACTGACAAATATTTCTTGTGGTAATTACTACCAAGAACACTATGAAGAACTATGACCTATGCAAAAGAAATTATAATCTGTTAGTGGCATCATTTAAAGAGAGTGTACTATTTTTTTTTTTTTTTTTTTTTTTTTTTTTTGCACGGGGGATTGAACTCACAGCCTCACACCTGCCAAACAGGCGCTTAAGCCACTGAGGCAAATTCCCAGCCCTAGTTTTTTGAGGCAGGGTCACACTATGTAGCTCAGGCCAGCTTTGCGCTTGCATTGTAGCCCAAGCCGGCCTTGAACTCACAACGCTCCACCTACCTCAGCCTCCTCAGTGCTGAGATTAAAGTTGTGCGCCACTACATCTGGCTCAAGAGAATGTACTATTGATACCTCTAAGTATTCATTTCATCATTGAGCCAACTTGTTATCTAGATGCAATTTGATGGAATTTTTCTCAAATTTTTTTTTATTTAAGAGGAAAAAAAAGACATATAAGAAAGACAAAAAGCAAAAGAGACAAACAAACGACTAGAATAAATGCACAACAGTAACATTGGTTTACAAAACAGGATGATAGAAACTTGACAATGGTTGCAATATTGGGTATTGTTATCTTCAAAATAGTTGTTTACATTAACAAATATAGACATGTAAAATTGATCTAATCATATGAGTATTAACGGTTCTTTCTCAATAACTAGTACATTCAGCAGTATGCTTATTTTAGTTATCTTACATATACATATATACAGATTTATATCTTTTCCTTTTCCCTTCCCTCTTTCCCCCTTTTCCCTTCCGAATTACTTTTGCTCTTCGAGCAGTTTTTTGCCCTTACATAGTATTTATTATAGATTTTGGATCATATATACTTTTTCAGTTTCTTGCACTAGGGAGACAATATGGTATTTACACATGTGGGTTTGATTTATCTCACTTATGAGTATGGTCTCAAGTCGCATCCATTTTAATTTACTGACCATTTTTATAGACTTTGCATGTAGTATGAACACTTCTGTTTTACTGTATAATTAAAAATAAGTCATATTTGATTTATTTTACTGCTATTTTAATCACTGCTTTAACTAAAGAAGGACCTAGATTACATGGTTTTATTTATTGTATTTTTTTGGTACTGAAAATCAGATTCAGGGCCTTGAGCTTGCCAGGCAAGCGCTGTGCCACTGAGCTGTATCCCCGGTCCTCATTGTTTCATAACAGTAGAAAGAAAAGTGAAATATTTTCTATCAGCTAATTCTTCCTCCCCCCATACCTAGATTAGAAATGTTAGAATATATTCAGATAAGCTTGGGTAACCTTGTCATTCTTCTCAAATATTAAAATATATGCATAAGTGAAGGGTCTGAATGATTTCTGACCACCTACTCTCCTATTCCTATCAGAGGAAATGCTGAGAAGGTAAAAACAGTGATGAGTGATAAAAATCTAGAATTTAAACCGGGCGTGGTGGCGCACGCCTTTAATCCCAGCCCTTGGGAGGCTGAGGTAGGAGGAGCCTTGTGAGTCCGAGGCCGGTCTGAGCTACGCAGTGCGACCCTGCCTCAAAAAACCAGGGCTGGAGCCGGGCGTGGTGGCGCACAAGTGCCTGTCAGACAGGCGTGAGGTTTTGAGTTCAATCCCCAGTGCCGCAATAAATAAATAAATAAATAAATCTAGAATTTAGTATTTGTTTTCAAATTTAGTTTACCATACTGAGTGCACAGTGGGGAAAAACTAGCAAATGATTCAGATTTACCCATTAGGTATTAAGAGACAATAGTTTACTCTGAGAAAATTCAAAAGTAATTATGAGAAAAGATAAAGTTCTTTACATAAAAAGGATGCATGCACGTGACACAGCAGAGAAAAGAAAATACCTTTAAATGTTTGAAATCAAGAGATCCAGAATCATGTAGAAACATGGAAAAATACCTTCAACACCATTACAATGCAGTAAGTTCTTGATTTATGAGGAAAAGCAGGCACATGAGCTGCTTCTGGGTTTGTTTAAATCTGCAAATGTCCTCAATGCAAGGTCTGTTTGCATCTGTGAAAGTTCGCAACTCAAATGTTTGTAAATCAGGAACTTACTGTACAACTGAAAAAAATTGTATTGCGACAGAAATACTGAGAACTGCTTACTGTATTCAGTACACAAGGAAAACAATGTCAGTGTTTTTGTCTACTGAATGATTCTTTTATCGCCTCATTCAAAATACCTCATGGTCCAATTACCATCGCTTTAACTTTCTTGTCCTATTTATTTACCACTAAAAATAAGGCAGCTTACACATTAGATTCCTCCTTCCTTGGAATCTATTTTTCTATGCTTGCTTTGTTTTCTCCCTTCATTGATGAAGTCATGGAGTTAGGACCAAGAAAATGATGAAATCCAAGATATTACAGCCTGATACCATGAGAATCTCAAGAGTATAATTCACAGTTTAGAGTCTGCCCCTTCTTGAAATGAAGGAACTGGGACTTCATTCTCTTGTATTATTCACTCAGGGGATAATAGAACTCTATTTAGGTGGTGTATGTAAAATGTCTAGTAGGCACTCTTAGATGTTTTCCTATTATGCTAGAGAATACTACTCAGAATGCCCCAACAGTGAAATTTTAACAGGAAAGTGCATAGAAATTGAGTCGTGAGTGCAGAGGGCTGATAAAAAGCCATACTAATGGGGGCACTGACGTTTCCTACCTGTCTGGCCTATAATGCATGTCAAAATTAATTTCAATCTTTATTTTTGTACCTTCCATACAATGATTGTATTTCTCTTGGCATTTAACATGTGTTCTAGATTATCGTTATTCACCCACTAGCTGTATAGTGCAAGATAGTAGATTTTGTGCTATTTATTTTATCTGTAATTACCTTAGGGTAAATACTGAGTTTATATCGTGTGTTACATGGATATTATAGACCAAGAATCAATAGAGATGGTTATTGCTCTTGAGACTGTTATATAAATTTATACTGTATGAAATGAAGAATGTAAACAACACTAAAAAATGTAAGAATCCATAATTTTAAGCCTTAGACATGAAATCAAATCTCAGTTCTACTACTTTCTAAGTGAATGACTGTGGACGAGTAACCTAGTGACACATTGACAAGTAACAGGTGTCAATCTAAATATCCTCATCTCCAAAATGAATACTTTAATATTTTTCACAGTATTTTCATAGTACCATCTGCATGTGATTATAGCACATTTTTAGTTAACGCACTGTGCTTCCCTTCAGACTTTTAAGAATTGAGCCCAAGTGTGAGTAAAAAAATATTATAATGATGATTATTTTATTAGCTGCAAGGGAAGCGTGATTGGAGAAGCAGAGGAAGGACAGAGGTTTATTTGCTGCAAATGATTCAAAGAGTATAAGAGATAAATACCAATATACATATATCCTAACATAAAACATTTAGAGATAAATTTAACATGCATGTAACATGTACAATGTCATGGCATACTGTTTATATTCGATGCCTACAGGAAACTATTCTTTCAGAAAATCCTAATTGTGATAAAGTATGGTAGCATCTGGGAGACACAAAAGTTTGTGATTTGTAGAGATTCTGCTGTTATCTAATACTTCCTTTCACTGCTATTGTTCAACAGTATCTCACTTAGATTTTAAAATATGCTCCTACATATCAGTTTTCAAGCACAGTTTCAACACACATTCCCAGTATCCTGGAGGGTTCAAAGTAGAAAATCAAGAGCTGACACTAAAACTCGGGATTGACCTGCCCATGGTACATAGGAAGCCAAATTACAAAACTCATGTATCAGTTAGTTTTGTTTTCCTTTTAGTTAATTCTTGAGAAAATTAAAGTATGTGTGAAGAGAAACACATATGCCACTGAGTCTGTTTACCTGTCTTCTGAATATGCTGAATAATGTGTGCCATTGTAATCAAGAGAGTCTATTCTGCCCTCTGAAAACTATCATCTTCTGGATAGTTCTATGGCAAGACCAGCCTTACTGTCACTGCATGCTTCTTGTCCTATGAGATCCGCAATATCCCCAGATTAACCTGTTGAACTCGGGTGAGCAGTTACATTTAGTTATTTCCAAGATACGTAGCATAAGTGCATAAGAAAATGCATACATGATTTTAAAAGAAGTTATATCTGTATTAAAATTAAGTAGTTCTATTCTCTATCCTCAAATATTTTCTCTCAGTGAAGAGCTTCTCTGAAATATATTTCAAATATAGTCACAAGTGAAAATGTGGACCATCATATCAGGGAGGCTTTCCCCACAGGACTTATTTTTGGTAGCTAGCTTTCTAGAATTTTCTTGCTTTTCAAGTCTCTGTTGTGACTGATTATGCTTTCAGCCCAAAATAGCCACTCAAAATATTCAGGCTTTTTTGTCACTTCTCAATTTTACATTGTAGACTGTGGCACCTATTCATTATGTACAACTCATTTTGATTTGGGGTTTTCAGTGTTTGTTAATATAGCTGCCCATCATTGGAAAATGAAGTGTTTTCAAGAAATTAGAAACACAGCTTGTCTGAAAATCTGCAAAGTAATTGTTTATCACTGATAATGAGATCATTAAATTCAATTATACTTTTTTTGTATGGAAGAGAGTTGGCAATTTAAATTAAAGTCTAAGTAACATGATAAGGTAACTGTAGTATAAATGAATCTGAATGTGGTTTGCACTTAGAACAAGACATTTGGTTTTTATATAACCCAAAGTACACTTGGGTCATACTCCCCATATTTGAATTATTGTGACTGTTTCACAATGGTCCAATTATTCTTTTTGAATGATGAATTTCCACTTTTTAAGAAAAATATTTCTTATAGTATAAAAGCTCACACAGAAATTTAATTTGCTTGGTGATTCAGAACCCATATCATAACTGAAGAAAATTTACCTCTAAGTCAATAGTTTTCAAGCTTTGACAGACAGTGGAATCACCTGCAGGACTCAATGCACACATTGCTGAATTCTACTCCCAGACTTTCGATTCAAAAAGTCTTGAGAATTTGCATTTGTAATCAATTCCAAGTGTTTTTGATGCTGCTGATCCCAGGATCTCATTTTCAGAACCACTCTTTTAAGACATGCCTCTCATTGTCATCCTGATCCAACCCTCAGTCACGCTCACATGGGCAACTACAGTAACATCCTAACTTGTTTCAGTGCTTTCAGTTTCACCTGCTACCTCCAGCCTGATTTCCACCCAACAGCCAGAGAGTTCCTTTTAAAACATATATTAGTTTATATCTGCCTAGTGGTATTCTGTCAGCTTTAAAACAAAATACAAGTTTTAAAATTGGCCAGTAAGATTTGTCTTAATTATCCCTTGGCTCCCCAGTCTACTTTATTCCCCACCCCAACCCCATTCACTGTGCTTTAAGTACACTGTTTTGTTTGTTTGCTTGTTTGTTTTTGTTTTTGTTTTTGTTTTTGTTTTTCAATGTTTCTTGTCTAACTCTACCAAGTATGTTTGTGACATAGGAGTTTTACCTTTACTTTTTCCTTTGTCTGGAATGATCAACCTATTTTTCCCACAGACATTTGTATGTTTTTCTTTCTCATTGCATATTCACTCTCCAGTCAAGCTTTCCCTGGCTGTACCATCCAATGCAGCACTGGCTACGTGGCTCTTGTATTTTCCTTTGTCATAGGGCTCCTCACGTTTAGAAATACAAAATTTACATTGTTCAGTGCTATACTCTCTGTGTGAAAGTATTCTTTGGCATTTAAATTATATTCCATAAACAGGAGTTAACTGAATTAATGGTTGGAGAAATGTCTCTTTCATTGCCTCCTCTTCCTTGTGCTTCAACCGGTTCTTCTGTATGTAAGTTCCCATACGTTTTGTGCCACCAGGCCCTCCTATATTTCTCATTGCTTATATATAGTCCATCTTTTAGTCAACTTTTCCATATACACTTCACCTCTAACCTGACTCTTTTAATTAATATTAAATCTTAGGTCCTTTAGAAGATTCTAAAAAATATAAATCTGTACACACATGCACATACATTTAAGGATCTTTGGCTTTCCTTTTTAGATTACTAATTCTTCTGTATACCTGTCCTATTTTTGGCTAGTATACATTAGCATTCCAATTTGACATTCTCCTGACTAGACTAAGTTATAAACTACTGACACAAATAGAACATTAATTTCCAGATAAAGACTTTTTTTTGCATGAGAATATTTCAGTTCTGGAGACAGAAAGATGCCCTGCAAATGTACCCTGCAACTGTTCATTTAGAACAAGGTTTCTTTTACATGATTTCCTCTTGACCACAGCTAGTTTCAAAGAGTGTTTTGTATACAGCCAGACCATAGTGTGGCATATCCATCAGAAAACATGAGAATTGAATTTTTTCCATTAAATTCCATAAGTCTATAGCAAACATAATTGATAACAATTATAGATTCGATGTTTATGATAATTTCTAGTTCCACAAGCTTTTACTCTAACACAACTTCTCAAACAAATGTTCTGATTTCTGAGTTCATCTTCCTTTTCTCTTCACTCTTATGGTGAGTTAACCTAGTTCTCGCTGCAAATTAATTTAAATATATGATATTCTGAACTCTAGTCTCATAGATTTTCATAATTATTTTCCCTAGTTTATCCATGTAGTTCATAAAACCCTTGCCAATATTTAACTTATAATATTTCACTCATGACCTTTGTTCTGATTAAGGAAACAATCACTCTTTTAGTCATAGACATAGCATTACAAAGATAAAAGTAGGTGGGTAGGTGGAATTATTAAGACTTGTTAAAAACATTAGGCAGCATATGAATTTGTGGCATATAATGATTATACATTTATCCTATCATTGTCAAATTCATATAATTTTCATAAATTTTGAAAAGAAAGAAAAAGCATGAACATTTTGACACAACTCAGCAAAAAATTGATTTAAATCATCTCCATTAAACATTTTTATTTACATTTATGCGTGCACAATGTCATATTACCTGGAACAATGTCATATTATCTTCATCTTTTAAAATCATACTTGCATTTTTTTTTTTTGTACCAGGAATTGAACTCACAAGCTGGCACCTGCCAGGCAGGTGCTTAGACCACTGGGCTAAATCCCCGACCCTATATTTTGAGACAGGGTCTCACTATGTAGTTCAGGCTAGCCTTGAAATCACCTTGTTGTCGTCCTGGTCTCGAACTTACAGCAATCCTCCTGCCTCAGCCTCCAGACTGCTGGTATTAAAGGTGTGCGCCACCACGCCCGGCTTTATTTTCGAATATTCTTAAGGTTTTTTTATTGTCATTATGCATACTTAAAGTTTGTATCATTTTAGTATGCCATTCTTTTGCTCTCTGTGATTCCCCATTATCTATGTCTTTCCAACAACCTTGAGAGGTGTTTGTGTGTGTGTGCATGTTTGCTTGTATGTATGGTAAAAGTTGATTACACTGTTTCTTCCCACCTTTCTTTTTCACAGAAGCCTCTTTCAAAATTCTTGGAGGTATATGGCAACATTAACTAACATTGGTGTAAGAAGTAACTCATCTTTAAATTTTTCTTTCTTGAGACAGCATTTCACTGTGTAGTCCAGACTAACCTTGAATTAGCTATGTAGTCATGCTGGCCTTGAACTCATGATTATCCTCCCTCAGCCTTACATTATGTGCATGTGCTACCATGCCTGGAAGAAGTAACTTTTAATTCACAGTGACAAATAAAGAACAGAGATGTGCCCCATGGCCCCTTTGTATTCTAATTTTACCGTACCTTCGCTTTCAGCCACTATTTCAATTGGCAAAGTCTAAAGTTTAAATTAACATTGCTCTACCTTCTCCTTTTATTTATTACCACTGTCATCGATCTGTAGTATGTGCTCAAAATCTTCAAAAGTCCCTTGAATAACCACATAATTTCATAAACAACCCCCTATTCCTGTTAATTATACCACCTAGAATTAAATAAATCTTTCAAAAGATCAGCTCTAATAGTGTCTATCCACTACACTACAACATTTTAAGACTCTGCATTGGCCACAGTTTTAGATTAAATTTTCATGCTTTGGTGTTCAGTGACTTAACATCAAATCGAGCAACCATTCTTGTGCTCCTGGACTCTTCCTGACACTTTCTTTGATCAATTTGAAGCCAATTATGTCCATACACCTCCAGTGCTCTGTGGGTTAATATGTTTTGTTTGTAGGGATATTTGTATCTTTTCCTTAGACAAAATTGTCATTTTCATAATTTTGTGTTATAAAAGTATTATCTTTTTAAAATTACAGTATCATCCATCATTCGAGACCTTTTTAAATGTATCTTTGTTACACCTTACCCATCCTGATGTGATACCCTCTTTCTTTCCTTTGAACCAGAAACATTTGATGATCTGCATTAATAATTACTTTTATTTTTATGTATTATGTAGAAATGACTGTATGTACTTTCATTTCTCACCTTTTTTTCCACAATGAAAACCTCAATCTTCTAAAAGATAGCGATGATATCTCATTTTTTTATGTCATGATATGATGTTTAAACTTCGGAATAAGATCCACATTCACACACAGTGTAAATCAATATTTGTTGGGGACAGCAAAGGTTTTCTGTAAACTGTATTCCATTGCCAAGGTTCTATGATAGCACTATTGATAATTAATATTGCTTATAGTATGTTTAAAATTTTTCAATTGTAAAGATTTAAAACCCCAGACAATTTCTGCCCCAGAGATCTGCACATATATCCACATTATCATGTATCCCATGGACATATTGGTCTTGTACAGTGAAGCCAGTTAGTTTGGTTCTAAGATTCCGGTGTCCAGTTTAGAATATTGGATTAGTATGAATGGACTGAAGTGCTAACTATTCAGACTCAGAATGATGCAGAACAGATGGAAGGGCCAAAAGCATGGAGCATGTAACACCTGTGAATTATATTCAGATCAGTTACCAATCATATTCTGGACTCCATTCAAGGTGTTGACTTTGATCTTTTTCCAGTTGTAAATGCTTCATCCAAAATAACACTGATTTTGGCATAACTTTTTCAGGAGTTGCCCAGGACAAAAATAACAGGGTTCCCAAGACTAGAGTTCAAGCTTATTACAGTTCTGTTGCTCTGCAAATGGTGAAAGAGTCCTCCAAATTCAGAATTCTAGCCTGGTATTAAAAATATGTAAAACAATCTTAATGTGCACTTATAAACTTGGAGTTTTAATAATAGCTTGTGTGTTGTTTTTTCTAAGATAGATTAACAGTTATTATTGAATCGAAATGCAGGTTATCTTGGATAAAAGCCATTTTAAAATCTGTCATTCATTATCCAAACATAGTGAGCTGATGTCTGTGAAAATTCTTATGTTTAGGTGTGTTTATTCTTTATGATTCTCATTGTCTTGGCAACAGAACTAACATGATACACATTTTTTTCTATCAAAAATGTATACATTATGAAAAGAAAAATTTATATAAATATTTTAATACTAAATTTATGAAGACATCATGAAATTAATACAAGTTAACTATGGCCTCTACCATTATAAGAGGTGCTTAAAGTGGCCATTAGTCTCCAGACACTTAGTGAAGCAAACTGCTAATGTGTGTATACACTTTTTGGCGGACTGTAATTGTGACATCATTATAGTGCATATGACTCTATAACTTAAAGAAGACATGACTTGTTAGACATAATTTTCCTGCTGTTTCTCATGATCCTTGTGCCTGAATTTTGTGTGCTCATATTTAAAGGAAAACATCACAGTTATAGGGACACTCTGGATGGAACTTGTACCTCCCCAGTAATTGCTGATGTTAATTTGGCTGACACAGCAGGCCTGGCAGTCATGTTTATTTTCCTCACATCTCCACAAGGGATTTCTTCTGCAGCCAGCACACATGCAGCTTCCAACTGTGAATCATTTGTTTGGAACTTATGGCAGTTAAGTTCCTGGGACCTGTCAAAAAAGGCTATGTAAACACAAGATCATAATCTACATGTAAGACAATTGTACTAATTTGAGGTACACTTTTACACACATTATCGATGCTGGTTTAAAATGTGTTTTCTCTCTTTTCCTATAATTTGTCTTTTATTTTGTATATATTATTTGTCTTTTTTTGTCCTATTATTTCTATGTTTTGTCTTTTTTTGTGTGTGTGTATCTATCTTATATATATACTATATATAATATATGCATAGATAGATAGCAAATGAGAGAGAGAGAGAGAGAGAGACAGAGAGAGAGAGAGAGAGAGAAAATGCAAGCCCATCAACAGATAAGTGAAGAAAGGAAATATGGTATTTATACACAGTGGAGTACTATTCTGCTATACAGAAGGACAAACTTGAGTCATTTGTAGGGAATGTATATACACTGAAAACATAATATTAAATGAAGTGACTCAGACATACAAGCTTAAATATTATTGCATAGTTTCTCTTACATGAAAAATGATTTATATGTATATATGTCTCAATATATGTTGAAATTAAAGATATTAAGAAAAAGGGAGAGAAAAATGGTATTGTGATTCAGCGGTGCAGACAATGTATCTAAAATTTACCTTGATTTAGTATACTTGTCTTATGTTTTTTTTGTGCTCTTTGGCCTGTTACTCTCATTTTAAATCTCTATATATGATAATTAACTTTAAATGTCTAATAAACAAATGATTCTAATGCTGGAAAAATAAAAGGGAATGGAGGGAAAAGGGAAAAAGAATTGAAAAATGTTATGTACATGCACCAATTCTCTACAGTCTATATAACCATTATGTATTGCAAATGTATACTGATAAAAGAAAAAAAAAAAACTCTGTAGCATTTGAACAGCATTTCCCCTTTCTCCATACTTCTATTTCCGTCCAGCCTCTGGTAATATCCTTTCTAATCTCTGTTTTTATGAGTCTGACTTTTTAGATTCTGCATATAATTGCAACCTTTTAGTGTTTGTATTTCTGTAGCTGATTGTTCCACTTAGCTTAATGTCTTCCAGTTCCATCCATGTTGTCACAAATGACAGATTTTCGCTTTGTTAAGATTGTGTAGTATTGTATTGTGTACATATACTACATTTTATTTATCTGTTCATCTATTCATACACTGATCGACATTCAGGTTGCTTTTGCATTTTGACTACTGCAAATGTTGCTGAAGTGAATATAGAACAATCTCTTAAACATACCAGTGTAAGCTCCCTGGATCATAGGGTAAAGTTTTAATATACCCTGTAGTTTTAGGTTTTCAAGGAACCTTCATACTGTTTTAGAAAATAGCTACACAAATGTATAGTCTCACCAACAGTTTGCAAGGTTTTCCTTTTCTCTTACCAGTTCTTGCTATCTTTAATGTTCTTCATTAAATAAAGGTCACTTTAATAGGAATTTCTCTCATGACTTATGATATTGAGCACATTTTTGTATATTGGTTGACCATTGAAATTGCTTGCAAAATGTCTATTTAGTCTGTTTGCTTATTTTTGAATTAAACTATTTATTTTCCTGTCATTGATTTCCTTTAGTTACTTAAATATTTTGGATATTAGCCCATTGTCAGAGATGTGGTTTGCAAATAATTTCATGCTACTGATGTATCATGTCTTCTATCTCTTAATCGTTTCTTTGGCTGTGCAAAACCTTCTGTTTTAGTTTGATGCAATCTCATTTGTCTGTTTTTTTTACTGTGTTTTTGCAGTGCTATCCAAGAAATGCTTGCAACATGAGTGCTATGAAACTATATCCCTTGTTTGCTTCTAGCAGCTGTATAGTTATAGGTTTTAGGTTTCTCTTTTTTCCACTTGGAGTGATCAGTATATGATATATATAGGACCAATGAGTAAAGCAATTTTTTTATATGACTCGGCTATTTCTCTTACCTTCCACATTTGTCCTCCTTCAGTCAGTCAATTGGTAGACAACCGTGAAAACTGGACACTGTAATGGGGATGACTTAAAGAAATTTGTATGAGGAAGAGCAGTGATTCTTTTGGAGAAAAATAAAAACTAACCAAATGGTACATTCCCCTATTTGAACTGACAAATTATGTGCTTTGTTGATGTCTTACATTGCAAATCACCTTAAAATTATGGTGTTTGTTATTGCCAAATCATATGTATTATTGCTCATAGATATTACTAACATATGGTACATTATAACTTCACAGACTTTTAAAGACATAAGATTGTGTGAAACATTACAAATTACATAATAACATGACTGCAATGAGTTTTTCACTCATTGACTGTTAAATATACTTATTTCTGAATATGTCTCACAGAACAGAAAGTATTGGATTCATTTGTTAGAATTGTTGTTGTTGTTGTTGTTGGTACTGAGGATCATACTCATGACCTCGCACTTGCCAGGCAAGCGCTTGTGCCTCTGAGCTAAATCCTCAGCCCAGAGCAGGAAGTATTGGAAAGGTGGTTGAAAGCCAGGATATTTTGCTTATAGTCTTAATTTTTCTTATTTAGTGGTATTACCATAAATAATTAAAATTTTCTATTTTCTACTGTACATGTAAATAATATATAAAGTATAACTAGAGTAAACAATAATGGTAAATATCAAGCATTTGCTACCTGTTCCATACCAAGGACTATATCTCTTTTATACATTAGTACTTTATAAAGTGCGATTTATTGTAAAATTTTTGAATAATTCAGATTTGAATTATCCACTTGAGTAAAATATTATTCTTATTTTGGTAATCTGAGGGAAAAATATTTGCTGAGAAGTTTTTTTGAGCTATTAAGTGTTCATTTGCAATAGGACAAATACCCATGAATTTTAAATAATAATGAAAGAAAAATGTTTTCTCATATAACAGAAAGATGATCAAATACAGGAAGAGAAGATGTGGTAGGTATTGTGGATAACCATCAAAGTTATTCACAGAAGTAAATCATAAAATATTTAAGTTAACATAATCAGACTCAACTTTGAACAGATGACCTATTAAGATAAAGATCAATTTAGTTTATGAGTAGTTCATGCTGCAGTGTGTCAACCTATAACATTGTTGACATGTAAGTCTGTATTTTACTTACCATGTATTTTTAGATCATCAACATATAAAATGATATTCTAAAATGGAAAACTTGGAACTTCTATGGAAAATAATTAAATTTTGTAATGCATTGTTTCATAGAACTGATCATAACTGTAGGAATAGTACTGTATGGCTTCATACATTAAAACACTGGGGAAAAATCTAAGTATATATCCAAAGGTGCATAGCAAAGTTGATTATGACAATAATTGTCAGAAGGATGCTATCCGACTAGCTCATTCAGAGGCATTTCTCTCTCATTCACTAATGTTTAAATTTTATGCGGTGGTCCAACTTGGTAATCCATCTAGAAGGTAAAATGTCTGCTGCTGTGGACTCCCTAAGTCCTCAGCTTTCCGTGACAGCTGTTACCTCTGTGTGATTTTGGCAGCTGCCTCAGGCAAAGATACAGACAACAGGTCCAGTGTGAAAGTGGTTGCTGATTTAATACTGGAACTTCTTTTAAAACAGTATATGCAATTTAGAAAATTTCTAAAATAAGAAAACCCATTTTTATAACAATACGTTATGATTAATAAATTCTTTTATTTCATCCGTATTATAGAATGACTAGAATTGAACGCCTTTGGTTCTTCAGTCTTTCCTCAAAAACATTTACCTCATGATAGTTATGAATAAGTACTTTTCAGAGGTACAGCGTTCTTGAATGTGACGGTCATGTTTCACAAATGGCAAATTTCATGCACCTAGCAAGGCATAAGAGCTTGTCCTGAATTAATATTAGGAGAAGAGTGATACTGTGTGCACATCTCTTATATTTAAAATAAAATGCTTATCATTTTTTCTTCTGTGTGAGATGAGAGTCAATTGTAAAAAGCACTTGTAAGCTACAAGTAAATTTGTAAAGTTTGTTTACCTTGAGGAAAGCAGTTATTTTAATTGCAGCTTTTCCTTAATTTTAATAGAAGCTAGTCCCATGTTTCAGGTTATATAGAAAATAACAAATATTATTTAGTGAAATAATTTACAGCATCAACTTGAGTTGATAAAAGAATGGAGATCAAAGTGTCAAGTTAACACAAGTTGGTTAAAGGTGCAGATAATAACAAAAGAGAAGTGAAAGCCCCTGATCTGGGAATGGCTTCTCCTCTGGAGAAGTGTGAAGGCAAGAACAAGAAGTGTGCAAAGGTTGAACTCTACAATAAATCATTTAAAACTTTCCTCCAGGCTTGTTTATTTTATCTATTTGTTAATTCTTCCCTCCGTTTATTTTGCTAATGTTCATTGAGTCCTGTTATACTCAAAATGCTAGGTAATTTTAGTATAATTTATTAATTCAATGCATTGCTCTAAACATCATCTTTTATTCTATGCCTGGTACTGTTAAAGGCTACATACATTTCCACAGCAACCTCTTGAATATTATCATTCCCATTTTATACTTTAGGAAATTAATACTTCCAATGGCAAGATAATTCACTAAGATCACATAGCTACAAAATACTAGAGCCAGAAGTTTCGTTCCACAGTCATGACTATTCCCCTTTTTCTCAGTATTTGTGAACTATGAAATTTCCCCCAAACCTGAGATTGTGAGAGAAGATGAAGGAGGTGATGAAGACAAATACATCAAGAGGAGTTTGTTTCCTATTCAAATACCAGCACTTTCACAGTTTTTTTTGTTAATAATTGTTTCAACCTGCTGTTGCCTGGTTGAAGTATACAGAAACTTTGAAATGGGATACGAATGTGGCAACCCATCACTCATAAGAATTTGGGTCTAAAACAGGATGAAAGGAACCAGGTTAGTACCACACTGCTTCACAAAATCAAAACCAGGACTGTTTTCTAATCTGTAATAAGTCTAGTACTATAATAATATTTTTCTGTAACAGGAAATTCAATATAAACACACACTTTGAAATCCAAAACTTTAAGCTATATCTTGCTATTCTTCCTTAGTTGCCCTCAGCATACTGGTATTTTCTTCTTTCCTTAGATATATTTTAAGTCTACCTTTTCTCACAGAGTAGTTCACTTGATCAGAGTCGCATGCCATGCTCACGACCTGTACATTACAATATATTGAAAGTATACCACATTTAATTCCTATAGTCAATTCTACTCATATACCCAACTCTATTAAAATGTAAATATGTTCATGATCTCTGAACATGAAAAGAGACATATGTGTAAAGAGAGAACCAAAAACTTTAAGTTGATTTTTAACTACTTTATTTCTCAAAAGCTATATATTTAAATAAGGTGCTGATATTACACCATTTTTACAGATAAGAGCCCATCTCAGATATTCAGATATTCACATCACTACATGACTCACAATAAATATTTTTGACCACATCTGAATGAGAGTTTTTGTAGGACCAAGAAAAAAGTGAGAGTATTTTTTATAAACAAATGATTTGGGCTGGGTAAAAATGGTAACTCAGTGGTTGAGTGCTTACCTACAATGCACAAGACTGGGTGAATTTCCAAGCAACATAAAAAAAGTAAATAGACTTGCCTGGTAAGCATGAGGTTGTGAGTTGGATCCCCAGTACCAAAAATATAATTAGGAATATATAAGCAATTATAATTCCAAGGGAAAGATTAGAACAACTGATATGCATATTCAGGTCTCTACCTGTATAAAATTAAAATTACTAAAACAAATTAATTTAGGCTACAATGTAACTTTCTATAATATGACATTATGTAGTTTAGGTGCCCTTCTACACAGCAACAAATTTAATCTAGTTATTTCCATGTGAATTACGAAAATACGCACTGTTTGTTTGAATGGTTATTTTCCCCCCGGCATGCATTTCAGATTTTGATTCACCAATGTGAGGGACTTCTCCCTCTAATCTTCTTTCCAGGATTTGCCGTAGATTTCGAAGGTTATTTTCAATAAGACAGATGGGGAATGGTGAAGACCTTATCACAATGCCACTTTGATGCTAGGAAAAACGTATCTGCCCTTGTTTTAAACATTTCCCGATCTTTCTTGTGTATCATAGAAATTTTAGGGATGCTCTCTGTAGCCAAGATAGTTCTACATGCTTGAACACTTTTTAATGTGTGCCCTACTATCATTCATACTCCAAAAATACCATGACATGAGAGAATGAAAAAGTCACTTTAAAACCAGCTTCTTTTTTAGGTTTATCCAAAGAATGAATCATATTTTTCCTCTACTCTTAGATCACCCCAAATCTGTCTGGAGTTTTCATCATTCTGGAAAGGAATGATGTCAGGCCCCCTCTCAGGAACTCTTTATCTCAGTTCTCACAAACTTTAGCTAATCTTTAAAGATAGGGTAGTTTGAATGTTCTTTTATCTACTTCAAATATATTATTTCATACACACATTTTCTACCTAGACTGTCAAGGGTTAGCTTTTTGCACTGCAAAATACCTGTACCTTGAAGATACTATAACTTGGTTCTTAAAATTTTCTCTGCTATGAATTTCAAAAGAAGTTTTTAATTCAGAAGCCAATTTTGATTTGATGGGTGACACTAATTAAATGAGCAGAAGCATATGTATGGAGCAAAGAAACTAAGTAAACATTGATGGCTGTTTGCAAAATGTAATATATTCCATGAATGTGTATATATTATCCTATTAGGAAGGTAGAGGAGAAGTTCTTAATGGGATTAAGAGTGTTAATGGTAGGATGGTAAAAAAGCACATTTGCTCAAACTTGGCACTGTGGATATTTTAGACAGGATAGCATTATATTATTTGAGCCATCTTGTGCTTTGTGGAACATTTAGCAGCTCACTCTCTCTTGTCTTTTAGATATCAGTGTTACCTTTCTTTCTTAGTGGTGACAACCAAAACTTTCTCCAGTCAATGTCAGGTATGCTAGGTGGCAGGAGTTATATAATCCAAGTAGAGACACACTGATGATGAAGGATGATGTTCAACTTTATGAAAGTAGGCATTATATCATACATCACACGATAGATTTGAAGTAAAATGTCTAAAATGAAACTTTGAACAGTGCTTAAAATTTAGCATTTATTACACATTTATAATTACCTTAACATGGTCTTGTCCAGTAGGCTATTTTTGTAAATAGTAGCCCAGGGTTTATCTATGACAAATCTCTTTGTTTCTCATTAGAAATGAATCTTGCACACTCCCTAAACAGAGTGTATCAAACACTTGAAGCAGATCCTTAAGAATCTGTGTATTTAGAAAGTTTTCCAAATTTTTTTGAGTAATTCTGACCTCTCAGGAGTATCAATCATATAAATAAACATACTTTGAGTATGTTATATTCTAAAATTATGTTAAGGCATAGGAACATACAGAAAAGACAAAGGGTTTAAAGTACTAATGTATAGGATATAGTTAATAGAACAGTATACATGTAAATGAGCAATTCCTCTTAACTTCCCTACCAAGTTAATGGGAGAAATATCCATGGTTTTCTAAAGCCATTGTTTTTCTAATCTCTTTTGTTTAATTCTCAACATCCATTTTAGTACCAATTTGTCACAAAGAAGTTGCTTTAGTTGTGAAAACCGCTTTAGTTTTAATGATGTAATTTTATATGCTTAAATATCTTAGTTGTATAATTGTCTAGCTCTTAGAGGATAAAAAGTCATTAAACCATTAAAGCATCATATATTCCTTTAAACTTTGATTGAAGTAGACTGTTAACAGGATATTTAATCTTATAAACCTTTTGATCTATAGGTAGATTTCTACATAGATTCACATAGATATGAAACTCTCCTAGATGATCATCTGAGGTACAGACAGATTTTTGGAACCATTAGTGAATTGTTTCTTTCACATAGAATCCACATTATTTATGTAAAAATCATCCTTTGAATTGAATATTTTGGAAAACAATATGGATAACATTTTGATGACTTAAATGTAGGTGTGTATAGTTGTCATCTTTGGGTTCATATTTTATTGAGTAAATATATACCATGTAATTGAAAGGAACCACATAAAATTAAAAATATTAAACTATAAAACAATGGTCAAAATACAGATTAATCATTCTAAAAGTTTGAGGAAAACATTGTCTCTTGGTATATCAAAAATATTGCTAAAGGTGATAAAAAGTGATAGTGACTGAAAAAAATAGTGATGAGATAGTTATAATATCCGTTTATATGTAAATAGACCTTTGTTCCAAAATTACTATGTGATTTCATGTATATATTTATGAGTTGTTGTATATTTGTGCCATTTTTCAATTGCTAAGTTTCAAAAAGCAATGATTTGAATAACGAGACAGTGGAAGACTTCTTCAGCCTTCCAAATTCAAAGCATAAGTATTCACTATGAAAAATTGCAAAAAAATTGTTTTATTATAGACTATTTCAGAGTTCTCCAGAGAGAACCAATAGGATAGTTGGATCAAGTGAAAGAAGGAAAGAAGGAAGAGAAAGAGGGAGGAGGAGGAGGGTAAATCTAGGGTTGCGTAAGAGACAATTCAGTAGGGAAATTGGATTACATAATTACACAGGTTAAGTCTTATGATAGGCTTTCCACAAGGTAGAGTTGTGGGAAAATTGCTAGTGCGATTGCCCAAGTCAGAAGCAGGGAAGTTATTCGTGGAGCTCTTAAGCAGAGGCCGAAGTTCTGAAAGCCCAGGAAGCTATTAATGCAAGTCTCCTATCAGAGGACTGGGCGACCTTGAGTTTTGATGTCCAGGGACAGAGTGGTTCTCAGACTCCAGGTCAAGTTGAAATAGGAGGAAAAGAAAGACCAAACTCACCATTCTTCTGCTTTCCATTCTATGTAGGATGCCAGTCATTGGACAGTACCCACTGCTCTGAGAGTGGATCTTCCTCATTCCTCTAACAAATAACATACTGATTTCCTCCAGAAATGGCTCCATGGACTACCTAGAAATAATGCTTTACCAGCTATTTTGATATCCCTTAATCAAGTTGACACCTAAAACTAATTATAACACAAACTTTTTAAATTCTTTATAACTAGTACCATAAAATTGCATACAACATTTGCATTAAATGTCAGAAAAATAATCTATCAAAAATCAAAATGGATAGCCGGGCGTGGTGGTGCACACCTTTAATCCCAGCACTTGGGAGGCTGAGGTAGGAGGGGCATTGTGAGTTCGAGGCCAACTTGGGCTACAACACCACCAAAAGGCCAGCCTGAGCTACACAGTGCGACCCTGCCTCAAAAAACCAGGGCTAGGATTTTGGCTCAGTGACTTAAGTGCCTGTCTGGCAGGCGCGAGGTTGTGAGTTCAATTCCTGGTGCCACAAAAAAAAAAAAAATCAAAATGGACATGAGTTAAATAAATATACTCATACATAATAATTATAGTTACTGATATTGTTTTGATGAATGTTTTAATTAGGAAAAGTATATTTTCTTTAAGCTTGATGCTACTTAGTTTAGTTTTATAACAAAGTGTACTTGAAGATAAGTTTGTACCGTAGTAAATACAACAAATCTGTATGTGGATATGCATGAAGACCCTTTTAGAAGTACTGACCAAGTTCATTTCGGCTCATTGCCCTCTGAAGGCAAGCTGTATTTCATCATTGAAAACTAAGTGTCATTGTGGATTTGAGTAGAGCAAGCTAAAACATGCACTCCTGGATTCCTTGGCATTATCCAGATACCTGGAGAGGTTAGCTGTCAAAGATTTATCTTGTACCTCCTGCCTGTCATCTTGTAGATGCATGAGAAAAGCAGACAATTCAGAAGGTACCTGCATATATCAGATTTACCAAGCTAAAAATTCCTTGTTATTTTTAGTCAAGTGATGTTTCAAGCTAAGGCAGATTTAAGGAGCTGTAAATGAATAGCTCTGAAAATATTTTATCTTATTTCGGTTTTTAAATTTTCCGTTTTTCTTTCTCAGCTTTGGAGTTGATGTAAACATCCCTTATCAGATAGCCAAGTAGTTTCTCATTCACATCCAAGGATGCAGAGTTCAACTCTTTGGAATGTAACTGTGAGCTGTTGACCTGGCTTCCAATTTGCTGGCAGGTATTTGAGTTTGAAAATTCTGCCAAGTACTGCTACTAAAATAGATTAATTATAATGGTATATAATTTTCCTGAGAAATGAATACAGTAAGACTAAAAGTAATCTCTTAGTAGAAAATAAACATTTGAATTATCTAAAGCTTTTCCTCCCATTAAACATTTCTAGAAAAGTAACTTGTTTATGCTCATGAACTCAAGCCTTCTAGATACTATGAACATGGCATTCTTTAGCTAAAATAGTCAACAACATCCTGTGAGTAAATGAAAAAAATATATATATATCCCTTAAGTTCCCTAATTATAGTGGTGAGTAATATGGACACTGAGGTTGTTACTAGAATTGAAAACTTATCATTTAACTCATGTTTTGCTTTATGAGTAATGTGAATATTATGTTCTATTTCATGATGGGTCTGTTGCTGATATTTATTTTCTAGTAAAATTGATGCACTAGGAAGATGTGCCATATTCTTTGTACTGTGATTTTAAGTTCTCCATGTAATGCCATACCTAAACATACAGATACAAATACATACTCCTTAGTCTGATAATTATACCATTATAGAAACTTCCTCAGTTACTTTTCTATTCTCATCTTACCCAAAGACCTGCTGAACTTTTGTGGGCCGCCAAACACATATTTCTTTGCTCGTTTTTGCTGATTTTGTCTTAAATGTTTTGGCATGATTACCAGGCAACTCTTCTACTCACTTTTTCTACATAGTAGAATAGTTCTTTGCAAATTTATTTTATATGTATCATTTTACATCTTTAATTTCTCTAGCGAGACTTCCATATGCTATTTTGTCATGGTTTCTATATCTCTCCCCTTATATTAATCACCATGCATTACTTTAACAGTGAGACGCTCTTCCATAGACTGTATAAGATCCCAATGTTTGAGACCATAGTTTTCTAAAACTAAATTCATAATACCTGAAGTAAACCTGACCAATAAGAAACAGGAACATTTATAAATGATTACATAAATGATCACTAAATAAATATTGACATGAACTCTTGAAGTTAGTCTGTATTATAATTGATAGAGTAGGAAATTGAGCTTAAAGACTATGAGTATTTAATCTATGGTAATATCCCTGTAAGAGCCAGCTGATCTTATATTTGTCTCATGTGTTCCAAAATATCTTGCTACCTAGAGCCATATGGTAAGAGTTGTGTCTCTCATTTTTTCTCACCCAACATTTCCACAAAAACGTTTAATTTTTCGGTTGATAAAATCATGTGCAATAAGAATAACAAGCATTTTCTACAATTTAAGACCAACATCATTGTCATAGTAACTTCGAGCATTACCTTTCACTCTTTGCCTCTGTCCTGTTTAGCATTGAACTACTCTAATTTTGTCCTGACAATTTCTTAAAATGTTTCTGATGTCTCTTTAAAGTTAAATTGTCCTGGGGATTATAGTATTAATAGTTTGGACTTTCATTTGAATTTCAGAGTAAATTTTCCCTTCAGTTTTAGTGAATGATACTTGCCCTCATTTCTTGTTTTATCTTAAGACTGAAGAATTAAAATTTAAATATTAAATGTATACTCCTACTTTAGGAAGACTTGGGAAAGATCTACATACATTAGAAGGCTTAAAAAAATTTTCTGGATTGAAATATCCACTATAATAAGCATGAAGTAGGAACTAAAGCTTAACAAAATGAGAAAGGGAATGAAAAATAATGTACCCTTTAAGATCCATAAGTATTTCCATGGCTGTCTTCTGAAACACAGCATGTAAATGGCAGAGGCTCAAAGTTGTTGCAGCCCTGGGCATCATGTAAGTAGCATCTGCCAGAGATAAATTAATTCAATCATATTATTTTCAAGATATTCTTTCTGAACTACAAGTTATTTCTAACTCATTTTGTATCTCTGCTTCACCCTCAAGAAGCCACTGTGTTCTTTTGGAACTAGTTTTAAAGGTTCATTTAAAAATAGTGGGCAGATTTACACATCGCAAATCATCATGAAAAGTTTCAGGTTGAACAAAATGTAAGTAAAGTTTGTTAAATTTATATCAACTGCTGTTCAAAAAATAAAGCTCCTTTAACTGGATATCTGATTCTTCTAAAAGAACTGTATTTAATAGAAACATACATAGTTCACATTAATCCTACAAGCTATGTAAAAGAAAGTCTATGTGGCATTCTAATTAACGTATTTCAATCCCTGTTGTATATATCTATGATATAATAAATGGTCACATTAATGATATAAATTATCATCAGCATCTTATGATGCCTGTTTTTTTGCCAAATAAATTATTCTTTCCAAAAATATTCATTGAATGTGATGGATTTTTTCTTAAATCATGACCTTATAATATGAGATATAAAGTAATATTTCAAATTTTTGTATACCACTAGCTTCTATTTGGAGATGCTTTTACTGTTGAATATGAGGAGACTTTAAAAATAGATTTTGTATATTCTCTATGTTATTAAAATTGGTGAATCCATAATATGATCATTTTTTCAAGTAGTTAGAGTCCCACAGCATTATAATTTCTAAACATTTTAGATATCAAAATTTCCTATACATCTCTACTGACTAGTGATAATTAACAGTGAGCTTTTACTATGTGTTAGGCATTTATGCTGAGTGATTTAGATACTTTATATCATTTGATTTTCAGTTGAATTCTGTGAGGTTCATATTATTTACACCTTCCTTTTATAGATGAAAAATCTTTTTTTTTTTTTTTTTTTTTTTGGTGGCACAGGGATTGAACTCACAACCTCGCGCCTGCCACGCAGGTGCTTAAGCTACTGAGCCAAACTCCCAGCCCTTAGATGAAAAATCTAACCTCAGAATATGTCATATTTATGACCAGGAGCTAAAGTATCCATGGTGTCATAAGAGAAAGCAAAAAACTCACAATATGAAAATCTAGAGAACATTTATTTACAAAGGTACCATCTTAAAAAGTATGAAATATGGCACTGCAGAAACCTGAAACCAGTAGTCCTTTTTTCTTTTCTTTTTTTTTTTTTTTTTTGGGCGGAGGCACTGGGGATTGAACTCCTAACCTGGCTCCTGCCAGACAGGTGCTTAAGCCACTGAGCCAAACTCCCAACCCTAGTTTTTTGAGGCAGGGCCGCACTATGTAGCTCAAGCTTTGCACTCGCATTGTAGCCTAAGCCATCCTCAAACTCACAACGCTCCTCCTACCTCAGCCTCCGGAGTGCTGGAATAAAAGGTGTGTGCCACCATGCCGAGTTTGAAACCAGTACTCCTTAACCAGTTGAACCATTCAGAAGCTCCCAAAGGATAAAATGAACTGGAGTCCTTTCAGAGATTTGTCTCAGAACTGTGACTAACTTTTTCTATCTTAGGCTAAATTTTTTTTTCTACAGCCACAATGGAGAAGGATGAAAGATAGCCCCTGAAAAGTTAGTCCCTCCTTTCTCTAATATCCTCTGATTTTAACTTTTTATAACAGAATTTATGAAGCATCAGCCCCTCATTTTTTGTAACATTTTGTGATGCTGTGATTAAAGACCAGATTCTTGGCATGGACAAAGTGATCTTTTCTCGATGACCAGATGGATCCATCTTTACTTGTGGGCAACTGAGCTGCGCCAGAGTGACTGGGCTGCTCTTGTCCCTGTGTGTCTGCAAAAGTGTAATAGAATTGTGTATTTTGCGTGTGCTACAATGAAACCATTGATGTTATCTGGCTTCTGGTTTTTAAAATTGAAAGGAAATCTCTGATTTATCAAATACATTACGGTTATGAAAAATAAATCATTTGTTTTATAGAATAACACTTTTACTTTTGATAGGGAATTATCTCTATAATATCACATTGGTATGAAATCCTATGAATTCAAATGCTCAGCATATGTAGAAGACAAAATGATAGGTGATTCTCTGAATTAATTTTGATAACTAAAGGAGATGATTCATAGCAATATTTTCATGTGTTTTGTTTTATGTTTGGTCACTCAATCTTAGCTTGTTCTCTAGAATGTATTATCTTTGTGATTATTGTTAATAAACGGGAAACATTCATCGTAAAGACAGATTTTTCAATGTCTTTTATTTGGTACTGATTTAGATTTCAGAAACCCTATATAGAATATCGTTTTGGGCATTTGGAACAAAATGAAAATATTACTGTATTAATTTATTTTCTGTGATTTTTCTATATTCTTCTTCCTTTCACGAATCATTAGCACATCAGCCCAAAGACAGCAAAAAAAGGACAAAGAAAAGCAGCAGTGAGTACAAAAAATAAATTGTGTACAAATAAATGTCCCAGAACAAAAGTGTATACCCTGTTACCAAAAATAGTGGTCAGGAGTTGAAAAACAATTGCAGATATCTGATGATTTCATTTAGCGCCACAATCAGAATGGTTTTGTGTGGAGTTGGTACAAACTGCTGAAAATATACACAAGTAGGAATTTCCTCTCAGCCAAAATTATATGCTGCTTATAATGACTGTAATTTTTTTTAGTGATCTGAGACAAGGGCAATTTTTGTCATTTATAAATTATATCTATTGACTAAAAGGTATGGTAACTGTTAAGTGCACAGTGCTCGTGGCTAGTGGTAAATGTGTTCCATTCACAAGGTGATTTTTATTTCTTTGAGCTAAATTTCCATGCCCTTTCACAAAAGGGCTCTCTGTAATTTCAAAACTCTAAAAAAAAAATCAGAGTGTATCAGAATGTATACTTGTCTTTTCAGGAAATTATTTTGAGTTTCTCCAAAATATTGGCAGAGTAGAAAAAGTCAATTGTGTACATTTAAGTGTCATATATAATTAAACTTCCCTGCTTCTATTTGTTCCTCGATGACATTTGAATATATACGTTCAACTCAGCAAATATAGAAGTGTTTACTGTGAATTTAAGATAGATTAATATGTTGGGTTTTTTGTATTAGGGTAAGTATCGTTTTTAGTGAACATTTAACTAAACATTTCCAAACATTAAATGGTTTTAGAATGACATTTTACTTCAGATTTATTGAATAAGTCAACCCTTGAGACATAAAGCCTCAGAATGTTTACCAGAGAATTTTGAATGATTTCTTAAGAGAATTCAAGCTTAAAGAGGATTGTTAGTCAAATTGAATTGCTCTTTTAGGCAGAGAAGCTAAAAATGTTGCCAGAATTGATATTTTATATATGTGTGATTTTTATATATGTGTAATTTGGAGGTATGTAAAAGACCTCGGTGTAACAAATTTGTAGTCTACAATGGAAGTACCACTTGTTTTTTGGGATTTGAATTTCTCCATGCAAGAATCATTACTTAAATTTGAAAACAAAACAAAAAAATGGTTATCATGTTACCTCCAATTTTGCTTACAAAAATTGATATGATTTTTGTTTCAAGAATCTCCCCTTTATTGGTGGATGTATTTGGCTACATTAGTTATTAAATTGGAGGTCACAGGCACTAGGACTAATTTGAATAACAGTATCATGGAAATTTGAAGTTAAAGAATGTAAGAATTCTCAGGTTGGAACTTCCTGAGAGGAGTCAATTCTAGATCATTTTAAGGGCCTAGAAAGCCTGATGCCAATCTGAAAGTGTCTAGTGTTGTATCCAGGACGGGAAAACCCTATATAATGACCTCTAAATTAGAAATAAATTTTAGACTCGAAGGAAAGAGATAGGCTGAATACATGGTGAGTACCAGTCTTGGCTCTGGCAACCTGATATATCTTAACTGCATGGAAACCAGCATTTCGCTGACCATGTAAAATAAGGAGAATGTTACCTCATGTGTTCCAGTCAATTAATGTTGAATATAATATAGCACTCGCAGAACTCATTTGTTGTTACTCATTATTAATGAACTGTTTTTGTGTTTCTTTATTTTGGGCTATCATATAGAAGGTATTATATTGTTTCTCTTTCAGTTCAAAATCAATTCTCTAAATTTCAGACAAATAATATTGTAAGTGTTCTACAAACATGGATTTGCTTAATACATAAATACCAATTTTTATAGAATTTAAGAATGGTATTCTGGTACTTAAATTGAATAAGAGGAAAAATTTATTCAGAAGAATGACTTTCAGAACCTTGGTTAAAACAGTGAATGTATGGATAAATTTAGAAAACAAATACTAATTTCACAACAAATATATTGCAAGGACAGAAATAATCACACATTAAAACTAAGATAGAAGGATTCAAGTAAGAGATATTTTGAAGTATATTACCACAAGAAGGCAGAAATTTATAGAGAAATTAACATAAAATAATCTTAGATGAAGGGAAATTAAGAGAATTTGTTGTTGGTAACCCAAACCATATAAAAAGAATTTGTCTAAATAGGGAGGAAATAGGAAAAATTCAGAAATTTAAAATTAATAAAGACTATTCAAAAGAGACACTATAAGTCTCAGTATGGTAGACTAGTATCTGCACACATTTTTAAAAATCATTTCAATGGTCAAAATAAAAAATGTGATGCCACTTGATATTATGTATAATGTTTATAGAGGAAACGATTAAGACAGTAATATTTGTAATGTGTCAGACCTAAACAGAAATAAAGTATCTACACTTCACTTGAATCAATAAGAATAATATCATTTAAATATAAAATATGAATATGTATTAGAACCACTAGTAGGCTACAGCCAGCAATACACTCAAAAACACTATAATAAATTTTAGACAGAATCATAACAAATGTTCAAGTAACCAAATAACAGGCAACAAAAGAGAAACAGATGTAAAGGACCAGAAGGGGAAAATGGTTGATAAACGTAAGTCATAACACAGCAAAAAAATAACTGAAATTTAAATGATTTTTGTAAAATAGTGGTTATGTAAATACTGGCAGAGTGAAAGATTAAATAATCCATATTTACATAAGCTCATATAAATAACCTATTGGGTAGACTGATGTAAAAGAGAAATATGTACTTGAAAATATTCATTAGAAGAAAGTAAGAGTAGCTAAATTAATATAAGATAAAATAGACTTTAGAGAAAAAAGGCAAGGTTTACATAATGATAAAAGTGTTAGTATTCCAAAAAGATGTAGCAATCCTAATATCATGCACCAAATAAAAGTGCTCCAAAACAAGTGAAGCAAATTTGGAAAAGTGGGAGTAATACAAATGTCAACAGTTACATTTGGAGACTTGAATGTCCACTTTAAGCAACTGATAAAATAGCTAGACAGGAAATCAGTAATGATATAGAAATATTTCAGTGCCATTAGCTATTAAGATCTATTTGATATTCACAAAATACTCAACAACTATAAATCATACAATATTCTTACGTGCCCATGGAAGTTGTATCAGGATAAATACTCCTTAGGCCTAAAGAAAACACCCAACAGATTAAATCAAAAACGGACTCAAACTGAGTATCAATAACAGAATTAATAGGAAAACGTACCATTTTGAAACTAACAGGAATCTTTCAAATAATCCTCAGGTCGTGAAAAAGTCTCAAGATTAATCTAAAAAATATTGAACTGAATGAAAAATACAAATTTATGAATTTTGTATGGCTCCGCTAAAATTATGCTGAAGAGAAATGTGTTGTACCAAATGCACACATTAGAAAAGAGAAAAAATTTTCAAATTCAACTCTAAACTTGCATATCAAGAAGCTGGCAACATAAATTTCAAGTCAGTGGAAGGAAAGAAGCATAAATATAAAAGCAGAAATCAATAAAAGTTTTAAATTGCAGAATTAATTTTAAAAATGACTATATCAGTAAAAGTGACAAACCTATAATATGACTGAAAACAAATTACTATTATCATCATTAATGACAGATCTTGAAAATGTTAATAAATTTATACAGGAATGCTATTAAAAATTCTCCACTCACAAATTTGACAATTTAAATGAAATGCACTAATTTGTTAAAATAAGTTGACAGTGGCAAAATTAGAGGAATCTGTAAGTGATTTAATGATTTTTTACATAGTGACATTAAGCAAGCCTATATGATAAGCTAGTGATATAAGTCAGTGATAGAGCACTTACTTAGCATTCATGAAGGCTTGGATACAGACCTCAACAATGGAAGAAAAAGACTGTGGCATTTGGAGCTAAATACTGGCAAAAATGGGTATAAATTAAAATATATATAACTACAGCCAATTGATTTTTGAAAAAAATATGGAAGAATTTCAATGAAATAGAAAAATTATTTTAACAAATGGTATCAGAGCAATTAAATATCCACAGTTGATGGTTGAGAAGAACAATATCTCTAAATCTTATAACTTACTAATCAACTACTTCAAAATGAACCTATTTAAATGTAAAATAACAAGCGTTCAGGATAAAAAATGTAGAAAGGCCTTGAGTTTGAGAGCTTATCTAAGAGTTCTTAGACATGTCAGGAAAACATGATTCAAATATTTTAGAAAGGACAAATTGGACTTTATTAAAATAAAAGCAAATTGACAACTCCCTGAAAGACAGTTCTTAGGATGGAAATAATACAGACATGGACAAAACATATGAAAATCACATGTATGATGAAGAGCTCATGCGGGAATATATAAAAAACCTCTCAAATATTAAATGCAAAAATATCCACATAAAATGGGCAAAATGTATGAAAAGACATTTCATTACATAGTATATTTGGATGGTAAATAAGCACATGAAAAATGTTCAACATCACTAAGCATCGGGGAAATTATATTAAAATCTCAATGATGGGCTAATGAGTGATCACTATATGTACATCTGAAGAACTAAATTAGGTAAAAATCATAGTAACGATACCAAATGCTGGGGAAGGATACAGAGAATGTAGATCTTTCACAAAGTTTGGAATTCAAAATGATACTGAAGCTTGGGAAAATATATTGCCAGTTTCTCTAAAATGAAATATACAAATACCATGTGACGCAGCAATTACACTACTAGGCATTTATCCCAGAGAAATGAATATGTATCTATAAAAAATGTGCTTGCAGCTTTAATTGTAATAACCAAAAACTAAAAACAACCCAACTGTGTTGTAAGAGTTGAATAATCAAGCAAAATGACTATTTGTATACTGCAAAATACTGCACACTGATGAAAATTATTAAATACATCTTGGATAAAACTAGAATAGTACATACAGAGAAATAAAGCCAACTGAAATAGTCACAAACTCTATGATTGCATCCGTACAACTTTCTGGAAATGACTTAATTCTAAAGACAGGCAACACTTCAATGGATGTCAGGCATTTAGAGATTATGGGGAGTGAGTTTAAGTGTGGCTACAAAGGAGCAATGTGTGGGCGATTCTTGTGACAATGGAATATTTTAGCATTTTATTACGATATTGATTACATTAATCTGCCCACAAGATAAAATGATACATAATTTTAACTGAATATTATACTATTATTCATTTCCTGGTTTAGAAAGTATACTACATTTACAAAGTGATTTACCAGGGGATATGGGATAACAGGTACATGAAATCACTCTGAGTTCTCTTTAGAGCTCTACTGGGTATATAATTAATTTTCTGATACATATTTTGAATATATATATTCTTTTGAATAAATGTAAATATTCCTTTGTAGGGGATATAATTATTTGTATGTATAAACAGATCTATAAGCATGTTATTTAGAATGTTTGTATCTATATCTTTGAGGAATATTGGTCTCTAAGTTTCTCTCGCCTCTCCTTCTCATGGCTGCCTGCACCTGTCCCTTCCCCTCTTTTTCTAATTTTTGATGTCAAAGTAATGTTGCCAGACAAAATATGTTGGAAAATACTTAAATACTTCTTCAACTTGCATTTTCTTGAAGACAGAATATAAAATTTCTGTTAATATTTGACACAATTCCCAGTGAAACCATCTGCCCCTAGAAAGTATCTTTCTGGAGAGTTTAAATTATGCACTCAATTTCTTTAATGTCCATAACACTATTCATATTGCCTCTCTCATCCTAGTTGCGTTTTGGTAGCTCCTGATTTTTAATGAGTTATTTTGTTTCTTTAAGGTTTGGAATGTGTAAGTGCAATGTTGCCCAAAATACTCTTTTTTAAGACTTTAAAATCTACAATGATCACTCCTGTTTCATTCCTATTTCTGATGATTTATGTCTTCCCTCTTTATGTCTTTTCACTACTATTGAAGGTTTATCAAATTTATTGATTTTTTCAAATCTTTTCACAGCTTTTATTTACTTCATGCTTCAGAGTTTTGAATATCTTTTATCTGCCCCTTATTGTTTTCTTTCTTTTTCTTACCCTGGGTTTACGCTATTCTTTTTCTATCTTGTTTTGAAGCCAGGAAGTAGGGGAGAAGTGACTGTGAATATAAAAGGATGGCATGAGTGATTCTTGTGAAATCTTTTTGCGGCACCGGGAATTAAACTCACAACCTCTTGCCTGCCAGACAGGCGCTTAAGCCACTGAGCCAAACTCCCAACTCTAGGTTTGTGTGGCAGGGTCGCACTATGTAGTTCAGGCCAGGCTTGTGCTCATGTTATAGCCCAAGCTGGCCTCAAACTCCCAACGCTCCACCTACCTCAGCCTCCCGAGTGCTGGAATTAAAGGCGTGCGCCACAATTCTTGTGGAATCTTAAAAATATTATCTCACTGTCAATTTTCTCTTTGTGATATTGTATTATAGTTATTGTAACAGTTAAGGGGGATTGTCAACTAAATTGTTTTAGAAACTACCATGAAAATTAGTAAATCACAGTTCTAGGTGTGTCTGTGTGCATTATAGAAGTGTCATTGTGGGTATTATATGTTGTTCTTGGCTATTTACTTTCTGGTGCTGTTGCCCTACTCTGCTTCCTTTCCATCATGATGTTTCTGCCTTGGAGCCACTTTACCATGAACTGAATCCTCTGAAATCATGAGTCATATAGACTTCCCCTACCCTCCTTTGAATTGTGGTTTTTGATAATTTGTCCCACAAATAGAAAAGTGGACTGAAACAGACATAAATCGAATTACCATTGCAGGGAACAAAATGTATTTTTCCTTACAACTACATGAGAATCTATGATCATGAAAAATAGAATTTTTTAAAAAATGAAAGTAGAATATAGATTGCCTTGATCATTTGAAATACTGAGGTAATTGATTATCTATGGTTCTGTAAGAATGCAAATTGTAAAAAAATTTTCTACAGCCTGAAAAAAAAAAGATTTCAGATAGAAAACAAACATGTAAGAATAGATGTACTTTGACCAAAATGTTAAAAACGTAGTTGAGTATTTTTCTAAAAACATGGCTAAGTAAAGGAAAAATAATAGCAACAAATTACAATGTATCTACCATAAGTAGAAATAAAATAATTAACAAGAGCAAAAATGTAGTGAAATAAAAGAGAAACATGAGAATGAGAATATATCAGCATTGTAGACTATTACACGCTTTGATTTAAAAACGTATTCTGGGGAAGACCTTGTGTTTTAGAATAAAATCACCTTTTTATCATGACAAAGATAGCTTGCAAGATGCATGCAAACTTTAACCAAAATAATAGTAATGTGTTTCTAAAGGCATAAATACTATGAGATAAAGACATTTAGTAATGATAAATGGGCCAGATCAGTAGGGGGATATCAGCGAACAAAATTTAGATATTTTAAGTAGTATACCTTCAAAATGGTTAAAGCAAAATTAAAAATGAAGTTGTGTTCTTTACAAATCAGTAATATTATTGGCCATTTTAATACATCTCTGTAAGTAATTGATACTATATGCAAACAAAGAGGCTGGAATATTGTAGGTCCATTGAGGGTTGAAGAAATCATGCTTAGGAGAAGTAAGAAGAATAAACTGGGTAATGAAAAATTACACCTGATCTTCTGAACTAGACAATCAGTGTACTTAGGTACTTTGTTGAAGTTCTGAAATTATCAAAAGTGGTATGTGTATTTAATATGATTGTATGTTAGAAAAACTGAATTAAATCCTAAAATAAAGTATTTGCTATAAAACTTCCCTTAGCTGCTTTCCCAAATTGTTCCATTTTTCAATCTATTGGTCTTACTTTTATTTCTTGCCTAGAATTTGTCACACTCAACTTACTTTGTCCTTTATATTTCTGAACTCTGTATTTCTTTGTTGTTTTCTCATTGCATCTCCCAAACAGGTTTGAGAGAGTTCACAATTTATTCTGTTTTTAAACTATCTAAATCCTTAAATCTAAATCCTTAATTTCTACGATGGCACATTTCTTTCTTTCTTTTTTTTTTTTTTTTTTTTTGTGGCACCGGGGATTGAACTCACAACCTCGCGCCTGTCAGACAGGCGCTTAAGTCACTGAGCCAAACTCCCAGCCCTGGTTTTTTTGAGGCAGGGTCGCACTGTGTAGCTCAGGCCGGCCTTGCGCTCGCGTTGTAGCCCAAGCGGGCCTCGAACTCACAACGCTCTTCCTACCTCAGCCTCCCGAGTGCTGGGATTAAAGGCTATTTGTTGTTTTCTTGCTTTCTGATATTCATTTTCAATATCCTGATACCTTCATTCTTTTCCTTCCAACTATTAATTTTTTACATTTCTCAGGATGTTATCATGTTAGAATCTTCTCTCATTTGTCCCATGTCTTCTAGGCTATTTTGTTCAAATATATGCTTTCATTTACTATCAAAGACTATCAAATCTTCCCAAATATCTCTGTTCTCCTCAACATCTTTGCTTGAATATCTTCTATGAATCCAAACTCAATAGAAATAAGCTACAAATCACAATTATATTTCTAACCTGACTCTTCCAGACAATATATTATCATTCAGTCAGTTTTTCAAATTGAAAATGCAGAAGTATGTGTTTACTCATTCACATCGTTGAACTCTCCTCAAGTTCTAATCAGTCATCACATTCTATCTGATATCCTCTTTGGCTGTCTCTAACTTCACCATTCCTCTATTTTCTTTTTGCTAACAGTCTAGTCAAATTATATTGCCTGATATACTAAAATTGTCCTAATAAAACTGTATGTGTAGAATTATCTCTTACCCTGTCTTAATCTATTCTTACAAGTGTATTCAGGCTTGTATGTTTGTAGTAAAATTAGATTACCTAAGTTATGCACTAAATGCCTTTTGGTGGCTTTCCAGAGTACTTAAAAGAAACTCCAGGATGTTTGATGTCACTGAAAAGGAAGCCCCCTCACTACTGACACTCTGCTTCTCTTGACACCCTCCACTTAATCATCATGGTTCTGTCCCCTCATTCACGTAGTCCAGTTGTGGAGAACATTTTTTCAGATTTTGAATGACTTCCTGGCTTTTTCCCTCAACCTATACTATTCTCTACCTGTATCCCTTAACCATTGCAATTACTACTTATCCTTTAGTTATACATTTAAGTATTTTTATAAAGTTAGTATTACATTCATACACTTCTAAAAATCCTGTATAAATTTTGTGAGGATGACACTATTAGTAATACATAAAAAGTCCATAGTGTAACATATAAGTTTAATAAATGTTTGAGTGAATTAAAGATGAGAGAATTCACAGTGTCATATATCTGTTGATATACAGTTATAATAGGGTGGTAAAATGTTGTTGTGAATATAATAAATAACATGCAGGGTTCTGTCTGATTTTCTATAGAAATAGTCTCTTTAAAATTTTTTATTTATTTACAATGACTTCTATTATCTCCAGTGAAAACTTGTATTTCTATATATTATGAGAAAAAGATATATAAAAGTATAGATAGATTTCTAAAGTTTCTGGGAGTCAAACAATGATTAATGTCAGTAATACTGGATACAGTTTTGTTCATTAATTCATTTAACAAATGTATTTTGACAATTGTGTGCTGTTTTTTTAATATACCAGGGATGCAGTGGTAAACAAAGCACACAAAAGAAGTTATATTGTGGGCACTATAGTCTAGCGAGAGAGAACATCATTTGGTCAACAGGTCAATAATGTTACCAGATATTAAAAAGTGCTGTAAAGAAAATGAAATGCCCCAAAAAAAGACAAAATAATCAAGGTCAGGGAATTATTATTTTAAAGAGTGATATACAGAAAAGGGCTTCTGAGGAGTTGACATTTAAGGAGAGACCAGGAAGACAGGAATGAGATTTGCCGTATATATGGAAGGAAAAACTAATGAAAATATACTAAGAATGAATTTGGCATATTTTAAGAAAAATAAGGACAAATGAGGAAAATATGTAGAGGACAGTATGGAAGAAGAGAAAAAAGAAGCAGAAAGGCATATACTATTCAGTATCTTTCAAGCTATGATTAAGATCTTTTATCCTAAACGTGGTAAGGAA
The DNA here is from genome assembly GCA_004363535.1 of Dasyprocta punctata. NCBI lineage: Eukaryota > Metazoa > Chordata > Mammalia > Rodentia > Dasyproctidae > Dasyprocta > Dasyprocta punctata. The sequence continues at coordinate 47,808 of RJWM01002590.1, read as the reverse complement.
CCAATGAAGAGATTTGTGACAGTGACAGGATCATGTCTGTGCATGTGTTTACAAAATATCCTTTGGCTGACATAGTCTAGGATGTAGAATAGAGTGCAGTATTAAAATCAAATAGTGAAACAAGATTTTCTGTCTTTTCTTGGTTCAACTATAACTTCAGAGAGATACTGGTTTCTTCAAGTTGAGTGATCTTTAAATTTTTATCATCTTAACACATTTAACATGGATTTGAAAGAAAATTGTGTGGGAATACATTTTACATGTCCAGCCTTATTGTCATGTGGGTCCAATTAAACTTTCCTCAGACATCTTTTCCCTCAATTGCTGATTGTGTTTGGTATGATATTGTTGCTGTCAAATAAAGATAAGTTATAAAATCAATAATTTTCAGTGCTTAATCATTCCTTAACATAGGAAATTTATTCCAAATTTTTCTGTAACTTAGAATCATATAGCAATAAACTGGTATTTATCAATACCTTAGATTTTATGTAATGTATCATTTTGTAACAAGCATGATTTTTTCTACTGATGTGAATATTCACGATAAAGTTGTATATATCAAATTGAACAAAAAGCTCTTTTGTTATTGGACAATAATCAGTTGCCACATTGCCCAATGATGGCATGAAGAGCAATAAGTAACATGGTAATAAAATTAAATTTCTTGAAATATTTAAACTTACTGTATGCAATTGTAAGAATTATTTAGGACATATCTTCTTTACATATGAAGTTTTATAGATTAACTTTTATTTAAGAAAGTGATACAGTATTACATTTTAACTCTTTAAGTAAATCAGTATGAATGCTCCAAAATATGGTAAAATTTTTAAATAGTGTTATTGTGTTATAATTGACACATAAAAAACTATCAACATTTAAAATGTACAACTTGATTCATCGTGATGCCTATTCTTATATCCATGAACCATAACAATAACAGTAGATATATACACCACCCAAAAGTGTCTTCAGGACTTTTTGCAACCACTCTTCCTTGTTCATCACCCCTACATTCTCTAGCCAATTAATAATCTAGAGATTTATTTGTATATTCCAGTGGTTTATGTGGAGGAAATCAAACAGAATGTACTTTTGTTGTCTAGTTTCTTGTGGTTACTATAATTATTTTGCAGTTCAAGTGGATTCATGCATTAATTTCTCAGTACTTTTCATGATAAAGTAATATTCCATTATTTACCCAGTCAGATAATGATACACATTACTTGTATATAGTTAGGAGTTACCACAAGCATAGCTGCTATAAATATTCTTGGAGTTTTACTGGCAGTCATATGCTTTTTATGTGTATAAATATAGCCAGAAGATTTAATGCCCTTCAAAGTAGAAACAGTGACTATTATGTATATTGTAAGAATTTTAAGAAATTGCTCAAATGTTACTCAGGTTAGTTTTTACCATTTTAAAAAATCACCATCAGTAGTGTATGAGAACCCAATTTGTAAAAACCATTAACAGTTTGCATATATTTTCAAAAAATTTAATAGATATCAGGAAATACTTGTTTTTTTATTGACAATAAAAATCATAGGCCCTTCTAATACTATTATGACTTACACACTATAAACATAAGTAAAAATAATGCTACATTAAAAGTAGACATAATGAAGATAAACTGTAGTATTTCTTATATCCCCGTTAACAGATATTTACATTCTATCCAAGGATGCTTAAATCTGTGCTTAGACGACTTGCTGTAGACCATAAGTTCCATAAAAAATGTAGGATCCATGTTTGTTTTAAGTATCACCAGTGCTTAATACAGTGAATTGCATAAAGCAAGTTCTACAGAATATGGGAATTAATTGGATAGATATTTTAAGTACTGCACTAGACATTAGAATATTACAATGGGCAGAAAAAACGTGACTTCTGTTAACAAGAACTTATACTGGGCCGAGGGTAGTGGTGCATGCCTGTAATTCCAGCCCTCAGGAGGCTGAGGAAGTCATGAGTTCGAAGCCATCCTTGTCCACATAATGAGTTTATAGTGAGATCAGCCTGAACTACATAGCAAGGACCTGTCTCAAATATGAACTAATACTATAGTAGGAAATTCATTTAAACCAATGAAGTTAGATGAGCTTCACTGTGTTAACTTCGGAGCACCTGAGTTACACATACATACAGTAGATTCTCTTTGTAGTGTAAATGTAAAATTTAAATGAATGTTTATATACTAGACATCGACAAATAAGTAGTCAGAAGATACACAAACACATGCATACATATATGTAAATGTATGTATATGCATGCCTGTGTCTTGTGTACATATGTATGATCCTACAACAATAACTGTCACCCTGAATTGTGTGTTTATTATTTTGCAAAGATAAGGGAAACTCAAGTTTCTATGAAATTGTACAGAAGGAGTACATAGTTTCATCCAGGAGATAAAATATGCCTCAAGCAGCAAATTACATTTCAAGGTTATTCCTGAAGATTGGTTGGATTGTTGAAAATAAAAATCAAAGGGAAGTTGTAAGGGAGAAGGTAGGGTGATGATACACTCAAAGTGCTGAAAGAAACAAAAACTTGCCACCCAAAATATTATGTCCAGCTTGCATGTTCTTTAAAATGAAGTAAGATAAAATGTGTCTTAGAAAAAAATTTCACTGACTTTGTTATCATTAGATAATGCATTACAAGAAATACTTAAGAGAGTTCTTCAAGTTAAGGGACACCAAACAGCAGCAACACAGCATACGAAAGAGAATACTGTATTATTAAAATGGTGATGTACAAATTGCTTTTCATTGTAATACAAAACTACTAGTTACATCAGTGGATGCACAGAATAAAGAGATGTAAATGGTGATTTCAGTATCATAAAATACCAATAGCATAGAATGGCTGAAGGATAGACAAAAGTCTAGAGTTCTAAATGATGAGCTCAAAATACATGGTTATGAAATGCGTATTGCAAACTGCACAAAAAATACCTACAAAAATCACACAGAAAAAATAAAGCCTATCAGCACAAAACAAGAGGATATAAAGGAAGACAGCAAAATAGGAAGCTAGAGACAAAAAAGGACTAAAAGACAAAACAGTTAACAAAATGGCAATGGTAATGACTTTCCTATCAATTACCTTACAGCTAACTGACAAAACTCTTCAGTAAATAGATGAAGTATATCTGAACAGATTTTTAAAAGGATACAAATATATGATGTCTTAGACTCTCAGTTTAGACTCAAAGCTGAAAGGGAAGGGATGGAAAAAGGTATTTCATGCAAATATTCACCAAAAGAAAGCACAAGTAGCCATACTTACAGCACACCAAATAGATAATAAGTTGACTATTCTAAAGGCAAATAATGTCACAGTATAATGACAAAGGAATCAATTAAATAGTAAGATACAATTAACATTTATATATCTAGCGTCAAAACACCTAAGTATATAAAGCAAATATTAATAGATATAAAACTATCTCAGTTTCAGTAATAGAAAAAGTCCAAACATAAATTTATTTTAAAAAATTATATTTATTAGCACATAATGTTTACATTCCTTGTGTGAAGTTGGTACATGTACATAACAAATACCAATTCCTTTTTACATCCCCTTTCCTTCCTTCCCTCCTCCTTTGCTCCTTTGCTTGATCACCTTCCCATTTAAGAAAGATCTGTTACCCTAGTTTCCCCTATCTATCTTTTTATGCTCTTTGTTTATCATTTAGGTTTCTTGTAGAAGAGACTCAAAGCTGAAAGGGAAGGGATGGGAAAAGGTATTTCATGCAAATATTCACCAAAAGAAAGCACAAGTAGCCATACTTACAGCACACCAAATAGATAATAAGTTGACTGTATTTAAGCTCATGTGTCTGATATACTTCATTTAAGCTTGTTTTCAATGTGTATCCATTTCCTACAAATGACTCCAGTTTATCATTCTTTAATGCAGTGTAGTATTCCATTGTGTTTAATTAAGTACCACATTTCCTTTATCCATTCATGTAATGAGCATCTAATCTGTTTCCAAGATTTAGTTATTTTGAATTGTGCTGCTACAAACTTGCATTTGCATGTATCACTGTAATATGATATCTTTATCTCTTTTAGGAAGACACATAGCTGACTTAAAGAGAAAGTAGACTTGAGCAAAGCTGTAAAATAGATTGGCCCTATGGACACACACAACGTTACATTCAATAGGAGATCACACACTATTCTTCTCAAGCAAATACTGAAAATTCTTCAGAATAGATCGCATATCAGACTACAAAACAAATCTCAGTAATACAGAGCATCTTTTCTGGTCACAATATAATGAAATTAGAAATTAAGAGCAATAGAACGTGGAAACTGAACAATATATGGAAACTAACACATTCTCCTGCAGCTTTTAAGTCAATGATGATATTAGTAGAGAATTTTTAAAATAACTTGAGACAAACAAATATCAAGACATGACAAACCAAACTTACAGGATTTAGGAAAAGTAGTACTAAGAAGGAAATTTATAGATGTAATCACCTACAATAAAAAAGAATGATATCAAACCAACAACACAACTTTATGCTTCAAACATTTAGAAAATTTTAAAAACATAAGCTCAAAATTGCTAGAAGAAAATAAATAATAAGGACTGGAACACAACTGAATCAAATAGAGAATAGAAAGACTAGAAAAAAATCAACAAAACTGACAAATGGATCTTTTAAAAATATAATCTAAATCAACAAACCCTTAGATGAACTAAAGAAAAAGTTTAGACCAAAACAAATGAAAGCAGAACTGAAAGAGAAATTGCAAAAGATGACTCATGAATTAAAAATATAGCAAAAGGAACTATTATGAAAAACTTATATCATATGCCCCAAAATGCCTAACCTGGAAATGAATAAATTCTTGGATATTTACAACGTACCAATAAAGAATGAAGTGGAAATGGAAAACCTGAACTAAACAATAACAAAGAAGTTTAAAAAAAAATTCAAGCAGTACTCAAAAACCTCTCAACAAACAAAAGCCCAGGAGCAGATGGTATCACAGCGAATTCCACCAAACATTCAAAGAATTGCTACCAGTCCTTTATAAATTCTTCCAAAAAGTAGAAGGAACACTTCCAAACTCATTTAATTAGACCAGGAACATCACGATGCCGAAGACAGACAAAGACCCCACAAGAAAAACACAAGTTAGTATCTCTGCTGAGTGTACATGCAAAAATTCTCAATGAAATATTAGCAAGCTGAATCCAGCAGGACAACAAGGAGATTATATATTCTGGCCAAGTAGGATTTATCCTTGGGATGCAAGATTGTTACACAATATGTCAATCATTCAATGTGATATGCAACATTAATAGATGAAAGATAAAAAAGTTAATAAATGCAAAAAAAATCATTTGCTACACTTCAACATTTTTTCATGATAAATAAACCTCTCAACAAAATAGAGGTGCTTATATCTACATACATAGTAGAGATCACTTATGGAAAACCCAAACCTTTGCTTAACATTTCTAGTCAACATAGCACTGGAAATCCTAGTCAGAGCAATTAGGCAACAAAATGAAATGAAAGATATTCAAAATGGATGTAGGAATTAAAATTGGCCACTTCCAAATATCTATGAAAAAGAATATAAGGAACTGGGGACAGGGAAGGGAAAAAAGAGAATAGAAGGGAAAAAAAAGTAGAAACAAAGCTTTTATAAATTAGGGGGAGAAGGGTTAAGGGAGGGGAGCGAAGGGGAAAAAAAGAATCAAGAAATGTCATGTACTGTTACAAATTTCCTAGGATGAATGAGATAATTATGCATATCAAAAGCATACCAATAAAATTCGTAAAGTAAAATTGTCTGTTTGCAATCGACTTGATCCTATATGTACAAAACCCTGAAGATTCCATAAAAAATTGTTAGAATTTATAAACTGAGTATAGTTGCAAGAAACAAAACCAGCATACAAAAATCAGTATCATTTCTTTATGTCAGCACTAAACTATAAGAAAAAAAATGAAAATATCCCATTTATTATAACAACAAAAAAAATAAAATAGTACACGTATATAATAGTACCCAAAGAGGTTAAAATCTACACAGTGAAACCATAAAAGACTGATTCAAGAAACTGAAAATACAAACAAATATACAACTGTTTCATGTGCATGCATTAAAAGATTTAATATTATTAAAATGACTGAAGGATTCAAAGCCTTCTACAGATACAATAAAATACCAATGACATTTATTACAGAAAAGGGAAAACAATTGTAAACTGAGTTTAGAAACTCAAAAACCCAAATCATTCAAGCAGTCTCGAGAAGCAACTACAAAGTTGGAGAAATCATGTTTCCTGATTTCAAACTGTATGACAATATTTTAATAATCCATGAGAATGGCATATAATAAGAAACATTGGTGTGTCTAAATGAACTGCATTTGTCTTTCTGATTTCTGGCACTTATAAACTAAATATAATGAACTATAAGTTACTAATGTGTCTGTTCTGTTACATTGTATAGGGATTGGGTTTGTTACATAAAAGTTAAAATGGTAGAGGAATAGCAGAAATGCATGCATGCACGCATACACAAACACACAGCTCTTTGAGAAGCAGTATTTCAGAATAGTCCTGTTGGTATAGCTCACATATGCTAAGCGAAATATTTTTACAGTCTCATAGCTATTTAATCAGCTACTTACTTTTTTTGTGCTGAGGAAGGATAGCTCTCCTGCCAAACTGAATATCCAATAAAAATTTGATAGCAAATAGAAGAATTGATCAATTCTCCCTTTTAAACATGTTTTTGCTCGTGGAAACACAAACTTTATAAAGTTATAAAACTCTGATGTAGTTTTAGACTGTACATACTAGTCTCTCAAGAGAAAGGTAGACTTTAAATTTTAGGTGATACTAATAGTGTATAAATTGATGGTAATTACATTTTTAAAAACATGAGAAGTATTTTTAAAGACAATATTCATTTGGTAAAAGAGTTGTGTAAGAATCAGCTTATCTGATTTCTTACTTCGTGAAGAGAGCTCACTTTTCAAGTCAAATATTAAGTATTAAGTCCACCCTTGAGAGAAACACACAAAGTAACAGACTTTAAATGTCTCCATTGTGAAAAACAGAAAATACGTTCCTGAAAAATCCTCTCATTGGAAAATTTTCCGTAGAATCACAAGAGACAAATTCCATTTAAGCAAATGCGTGCTGTATTTTATAATATAGCAAAAACGGAGATGTGGCGCTGAGCACTCAACCTTCTGATTTCAAAAGTACAATGAGGAGAGTTTTTAGCCTAAAGGAGCTGGGAAAATAAGTTAAAAATCAGCCAGAATCTTAGTGTGAACAAGATGCTGTGTGGCAAGGAACTCTACACCTGATATAGTTAGGAAAAGATTCTAATCCCACGGCTTTGCATCTGCACAGAGGAGCGAGTAGATACTGAAAGAGATTTGCAGATCCACTGTTTTTTAGGCAGGAAGAATGCTCGTTAAACGCAGAACGCTGCTGTGGTTCATGTGTTTGCTCCGAGGTGTAGGTTTTGTTCGACTGACGTATCAGATAGTCAGAGTGGTTACCACACCGACGTTGTAGCAGCTGCATAATAAATGACTGAGAGAATCATGTTAGGCATGCCCACCTAACCTAACTTGAATCATGCGAAAGGGGAGCTGTTGGAATTTAAATAGACTTTCTGGTTCCCAGCAGTCGGCAGTAATAGAATGCTTTCAGGAAGATGACAGAATCAGGAGAAAGATGCTGTTTTGCACTATCTTGATTTGTTACAGCAGCCAACTTATTGGCATGATGGAGTGACAGGAAAAACAGCTGGCATGGAAGGTAGGATTATTAAAGCTATTACATCATTATGAATACAATTAGAATCTGACCATGACAAAGCATATGTTTGAACAAGCAGCTTTTGGTAGCTGGGGTTTGTTGCCGAGCTCTTCAAACTCTGCAAACAGTGTTGCTTTTACAAGAATGAATTTTAAAATTACCTTGTGCTGCGTTACATTTGGGTGGGGGGTGCTTGCCTCTAACCTCAGGGAAACACTTCTGGGATAGAAATCAGTGTTAGAAGATTTTAGGATAAAGTATTTTTCAAGAGTCTGGGTTTCTCCAGGAAGAAAATGAGAGAGGGGAAAATCTAAGAGAAATCTACCCCTGCTCAATTATATGTGATTTACTTGCTTGCAAGGACTGATTGATATATTGGCATACTCAGACACTGAGAGAAATGAGTATGTATATGATGTTTGGATAGGTTGGAAATTGTTATACTTGGTTTCTATTTTATGAGTTTGGTTGTCAGTCATTTCTCCTCATCAATTTCAAGCTTTTGACATTTATTCAGTCATTCTGCATTATATGAAGAAAATATATCAATATCTCCTGCAGGGTTTTTCAACAACTCTAGCATCTGTTTCAGCTATTGAACTGTATTCACGTTTTGCCAAGTTGATGTCGACCCAGCTGGTCTATCATTTCTCGCTTGATTACTGCTCTTAATTTCTCTGTATCAGCTTGTTTCAGATAGGGCTTTGAAAGCTGTTAATGAAAAATGACAGAAAATGATAAATTATTGAACATTGAATTACTTATTTATTTATTTACTTAGAACCTTAATGAGTTCTGCTTTACATTCTTTCTTGCCTGCGTACAATTTTTAGAACCCCTTTTCAGTTTTGCAATATTTCTTTCAATCATTGAATTATACTAAGTACTTTTAAACAAATGAGGCATGAGCATAGAGTGTATTTGGCTCCAACACTAAAGTTGTGGGAGAAAGGGGGACAATTTAAGCTTTTTATAGAAACTATGCATCGTTTCTATATTTCTATATACTATCTTCATACGCTGTCAGTGAGGATCTTTAGTGAGTGTATATTGGACCAAACATACTGAAATAATTTTTATCACCACTAGGGTAACATGAAAATAAAACATTCAAAGCAGTTTTTAACTAGTGACTGCTTAAAACAGATGTCAAATAATAGGAACATAGATTTGCTTGAGTATGAAAAGCATGCTTATTAACTATAACACAGACTCATTCACCACTCTTCCTCTTCTCCCCAGTAGCCGGGGCAGCTAAATTATCCAAGTTAATAGGCTATTATATATGAACATCTAATGTGACCTTTCAGTGTACAGAGTGCTGCTCATATGTCATATGCCTTTTCTGTACTCAGTGTAATATCCAGTCAGTAGATTAAGGAACACTGCTGGCTGTTATGTAACTTTTTTTTCTGAGTATTAGTTCATGTTTTCAATTACGTATTTCTCCTAGAATTAAAACAACATATATTTCAATATCCGTGAACCAGTTAGAAACTGGTTATCTAATTATATTGTCTTCATTTAAATTACTTACATATATTTTGAAAAATACTAAAAGATTTAGATGAGTACTTTTTAACCTTGAAGCATGCATGACTGGTTGAAATATCATTCATGATTCATACATATGGTAGAAAAGAAAATAGTTTTCTAGATGTGTAATTTTAGCAGCAAAAATGTTTTAATAATGTAGTTCAGGCAGTCTGATTATTTATTTTTAGTAATACTTTTGAGTGCTATATATGCTTTTTTACGATCTGCTACAATACTTGGTTCATCTTTGGGAAGCTCAAAGACCGACAGAATTTTACATCCAAACAAAAAGGGTTAATTTTGGATGGTTGACAAAACTGGGCTGCACCTAAACTATTGTTTAAAATACAGCCTCCTTCTCTCAGTTTCCTTTCTCAACTTTTCAAACCATTTTAAATGACAATTCAAGTCTGGGAAAAAAACTCTTTTACATTGCTTCTTTACTGGGACTCTTCTTTTGTGAATTGTCTCCTGTGAGAAAAATGCAAGCTTCCAGCTAGCTTCACACTACTGTTTCCATAGTTACTTATTTTAAAAAAAAGGTTTTGCTTTCAATGAAAATAGTATAATTTAAATCAGCCTCTGTAAGCCGCAAACTGTAGGTTTTGTTAATTTATAGTTTAGACTAGTTTTATTTGTGACTAGGAAGTGCTCTGTGTTTGATTCTACAGATGAACGGAGAAGACTGACACTAGGTGGCACTAGCTGTTGATTATTAATGAAATCTTAGACTTTGGGCCACACACCTGAAGAGCAGGCGTACTCTTTCTGATAAATGCATTGTAAGAGTTAGAAATGCCTCCCGATCTTTCTGAATCTTGAAAACGATCAGCATAAAATGTGATGATACCGTGTGAATTCTCCAAATGTCAATTGCTTAGTTCTGTGTTTTCTGATTCAGGGAGAAAAATAAAGATGAAGAAGAATCGCATAAAATAGAAAATGTGTATAAAAGAGAGGAGAAAATGAAATAGAGTATAAACTTTTAAATATTTTTAAATCTAAAACCGATGACTTGTACAAATCTCTGTAAGTTCTTTATTTTTTATGAACCCAGATTGTCCCCTTCAAATCATTTTTTAACCTCAAAACGACTATTAGTTACTTTTAGATTAAAAAACAATCTTACTCATCATCATTATTTTTAATTCAGAAATACCCCTTAGTTGCCTTTTTAGTGATAATCCTGTGAAATGAAATCGCACACAAGTCATGTAGTAAGTGCCGTTCAGATGTGTTGCTCTTCACTGTGAAAGATGAGCATGGGAAAAAAAACTATTAGATAAGAAACATATTTTGAAATGTTTTTTTTTTTCTGAGAAACTTCATCCATCCTGTTACCCATTCTTCAGCCATTCATCATTTAATAATGAAAAAGCAAAAAAAGAAAAGTACTTAAGCTTTCACATGTGTGCACACACAAATGTTTGATTTTTTTCAAAACTGCATAAAAGAAAATCACAGTAATATTTTTAGTTTGTCATTGAGTATATAAACAAAAATAATAAAAAAGATATAAAACTCCATAATTAGAACGGGGAGAATAAATTACTACTTGTCAAGTGAAATATTTTTCAGGAAAAATCATGCTTAGTGTCCCTTTCTGGGGATTCCTAAGGAACAGAAATGTTTTTGAAAAGCAGAAAGGTAACAGAGGCCATGGTCCACAAATATTCTATTTTCTTGATTATAAAAAGAACTGTGGAGAAGATATTTGTGATATACATACAGTCCAAATAGACAATGGTTTGTTTCATATAATAGTCTAGTATATGGCTCAGCTAGCACTATTACCATTCCTTTGGCATGTCAATTAATAAATCATATGTAGCCAGTAAGAGGGTATCTCACAGGACTGTGGTGACAGTTCCATAAACCTGGGTGCATCTGATTTGAACTTAATCTCTCACAACGTGCCTCTTATTTCTGTCATTGGTCCTGCTTGTTCTGTGAAATATTAATTTGAAAATCATGAAGAAATATTTAAAAAGTTGTCTAGCAGATGAAGAGAACATGTACATTGAATTATAAAGGTGCCAAAAGATTATGATCACCTAAAAACTGTGCTGTGACCAAAATGGTAAATTTTAAATGGAATAATTATGATATCCTGCAATAAGGTGCATGATATCAATTAGGTAAATACAGAATGTGAGAAAGTTAAAGCTTAAGAATTCATTGAATAAGGCAATTGTTTTTACGGTTATAGTCTTAATATCAGTCATAACTTCATATCATGTCAAAATACAATGAAAATAGTAATACTGTTGGACATGTATCCTAAAAAAAAGAACAGATTTTAGGATTTTTTGAAAGACACCATGGTCTAAGAGAAACTTTTATAATTGAGAATAAGTTCAATCAAAATTGCATGAATAGTGAAAAGTCCTAGAAACTGTAAAATCAGATGGGCATTGAAGGTGCCAGAAAAGTGAAAAAGTCGAAGGAAGGAAAAGAATAGAAAAAAAGCTGACTTTAAATGTTAGATAAGCTTTAATGCATATGATGATTTAGACTCATTTGTACCTGTCATAAAAGGGGAAAAATTCTTTCTTGATTCATTGTATCAGCAGGGATTCCATGATGCCTTTGTGAGATGCTGTACTCCTTGTTCCTAACGTGTTCAGTGTTAAGAGTGGAGTTCTTGCACTAAAGAGGAACTGAAGAAAGAATTGTCTGAGATAATATCTAAACCCAACTATGTGTTAATCTATTCATCCCACTGGAAAAAGATTCCCCTTTTCAGATATTATTTTGAGTGTCTTTACTATTCCACTTGAGCTATCCATGACAGGAATCACTGAACTGTGGCCCATATATCACATGGATTTGTTTGGTCAGTCAGCTAAGAATGGTTTTCCCATTTCTAAATTGTGTTTTAAAAAAATAATTTTTGTGACACACGGAAGTATATACACTTTCAATTTAAATGTCCAGGAAGTTTTATTGGATGACAACCATATACATTTGTTTTGATAGTGTTTATTACTCATACTTTTCATATTAAAACAGTAGTTAAGAAATTGTAACAGAAACCACACATATAGGCCACAGATCTGTAATATTTACTATCTGGCCCTTGAAAGCAAAAGTTTGCTGTCTTCACCTCTGAACTAAAAGAAAATTGTGTTTTGTTCTTTGACTCAATTATCTTGAAAAATGAAATCACAATTGAATAGCAGAAGATCACAAACAGCAACTGAGACCATGCATAATATTTAAATACCAGAGGGCTTGAAAAGTGGTTGAGATCTACAGCCAGTTAAAGCTAGGTCCATTTACTGTGAATCTGGGGAATGCTTATTTAATGTCGTAATAAGGAGATCTGCACTTTCTACAATCCCTCACTCATATACAATTTATGCTTTTGCTGAACATATTGATCTTGTTGAACTTGCCTGTTTGCTAAGATTCAGTTATTTTTATTGCTGCTCTTCAGCTACATGTGATTTCAGTAGACATAAAGTGCAGAAGTCAGTGGAAAACAAAACAAGTAAAGTGAATGGAATTCATTTTTTTTACCACTATCCTTTGTTTTCTTCATGGGTTCATGGACTATAAGCAGATTTTTACTTTGCAGAGTTCTGGAAAAGTGTACACCTTCATAAAAAGATGATATTCTTGATCAAACATGTTCTAGAAGGAATCAAAGATTAACAAGATAAAAACAAATGTACTGCAATGTAAGAGCACGTTGGTAAATGATTGATATGACATGCTATAATTAAATGTTAGAAATGAGAGATTTATGAGTTATTTACTAGATATAGGGGTACAAGAGAAGAGCATGTTTTTAATCATAGTATAAACTATAATAAAATTTTAAGTATAAAATTAAGTGATTCTGGGTTTACCATCACATATCACAATTTCTGTAGCTCTATGTACCAATGGGAAATTAAAATAACTATTTTTTTTCTAGGGATGGTCATTATTTTTGCTCACTCATAGTAATGGAAATTCCTATAAAACCTATAGAATTTTTATTTTATTTCCATGAGGATAGTATGAACAGCTATCTTTTGATGCCTGTCTCTATGGTAACAGATGCACGGATTAAGAATCTGAAGGAAAGTCTTCCTCTTGGCTGAGAAATAGTGATGAGGGAGACTCAGCGAGGAAGAAGATAAAGTTGTGGAAAAGAAAGAGACAAGTGAAAAAGAGTTCTCATGTGGCCAAATTTTTGTGTTTGAAAACAATTTTATCTCCTCTTTATCTCAGTAAACTAACAGTCAACATGCAAGTAAAGATTAAAAAAAGAAGATTTTAAAAAGATTTTTTAAAGTCCTGTTTCTCAGTCAGTCAGATGTAGTTAAGATCGTGCAGATCTTTTACTTTGATGGATTCCTGTTTTGCTATGAAGAGAAAAGATTGCTTCTTGCCTGAAATTGATAAGCAGAGGGCTCCACTGGCCATTTTAGTTCTGGTTATTGATTTAATTTTCTGTGATTCCAAGGGTAAGAATATTGAACTCTTACTGACCTTCAACATAATCACTTAACTTCTTGGGCAACTGTGAAAGTATACTGCCCTTTCAAGATATTTTCATGTCTATTTCTCCTAAAGATCAAAATAACAACAAATAAAAACTAGAACTTTGAATATGTTTGGTTTTCTATTTATTTCACTTTATCTTACTTTCTCCTTTAAAAATAAGAGCTCACTGTGTTTGAATTGTTTTACAAAAAAAGTAAGTGTGACTCTTTCCCTTAGATTTCAAGTACTCAAGTTGTTATTAAAGAGCTTAAAGTATTATTTACATTTGTGTTACTTTTTGTTCTACAAGAAATACTAGGTCATAGAAGGGAAAAATAATTGTTTTGGTATAAAGCTATTATGGATATTTTCAAATTTAAGAAGAGTATTGGTCTTTCATTTGTTGAGATATTTGTATATGTTAAAAGTTAGAGTCAAAGAAAAAACACTAAGGTGAGCAAAAAATTCAAAATTTGATCAGAGAAAATGTATATGTTAGGCATTAGGACAAATTACTGTGAAATGATATTTTATAAAATCAATTAAAATTTAGTGTTTCCTGCTCACAGGTCATAGTTTTTAAAGTTTTAAATGAACTGTATCTCTTCATAGTTTATTTTATAACTTTCACAGATTCACAAATTCTCCTTGCAGGTATAACTTTTCACAAATTTAATGTAGCCTGTGTAAATATTGATAAAATATAAAACTATGTCTTCAGGACTTGTTCACATTGTATTTAAAATAAATAAAGAAAAAAATAGTTAGCTATAATATTTCAATCCCACCACCAATAGTTTTAGACAGTAATGTTTTTTAAGGATACTGTTTATTCTACAATCCATACTTTTTTAACCTATAGGTAGAAATTAAATGGAATATAAAATGTTCATTGTGAAAGAAGGGTGTTTTAAATAATAAACAAATGCACTACTTTTGGAAACTTACTTTAACAAACATATATTAAGTACATGTGTAGTATGTCTTACCTCCAAAAACCTTATTTTGTTGGGCTTTGGTGTTAGAGTTCAAAATGGGATATAACCAGCAAGCAAATGAATAAAATGATTGTCTAGACCATAGTACTGTGAGAAATGAAGTCAAGGAAATGTTTTTTTTTCTGAATGAAAGTTTATAGAAGAGATGGAGAATGTCTGACTGGAAGGATGGGTAGTACATGAAATCCAATTGCTGTCCATATACACTTGAAGGTAAATAGTGCTCACTGGATTTAGGAAAGAAATATGGCATTAATTGGCAATCTGAAGACAGGGTTATAAATACAAAGAAATCAGAAGAAACAGTGGGAAAATAAACTTATTAGGAACATCCCACACTGGTTATGCATTGTTATTATTGTAATACTCCCAGGAGAAAATGTGATAAAGAATATTATATTACAATTTTGTGATGGCATACTTTTTTACATATTATGAGTAGAATTACCCAGTACAGCATCAGTAAAGTAGAATATGAAAAGTGACACTAATAGTAACCTGATATTGTATGGGTTTTAGGGGAGCTGTGGGACTCATTTATTTTCTGTAGCAAGTGTGAAAAGGAGAAAATTGAGTAAAATCTTGCTCAATGAAAATGTTAATTTATCGAGCAGGAATCCTAGATTCTTCTCTCTTTGGCTCCTGAGCCATTAACAGACTGGCTCTAATGGCCACAATGGCAGGAACCAGAGCCCATTTCTCCATTAGGGCATCTAGAATAGGATTAGAGCCCACCAACTGGAGTTACAATTTGTTTCTGCTGCTTTCCATTCAGTCAACAAATACTTATTGATAAGTCCTAACTGCTAGGCTCTGAGCAGGAGCAAGATGACTAAGATATTGTCCCCAAGGAATTAGAGATGAATGTGTTTTATGTGGATAAGAAGGAGAAAATATCTACAGTGACAATTTACCAGAGAGCAGCAGCAGCAGCTGTGAATCCAGACAGAAAAAACTGGCTTAGAAATGAGCCGGAGGTTTCCAGAGTTCCTAGTTTGAATGCTGTGGAAGAACTGGCAAGTTTACCAGAGATGAAAATGATAGCTAAAAGAATAAAAGTAAATCGAGTGAAAAATAGTAATTTGAAATAAAGGATGAAGTGATATACTTAAAGTCATTTGAAAAAAGGAGGAGTGTGCCTAGAATCTGCTACTCCACTGGAATCTAACCTAGAAAGTTTAGGCTGTTGTAAAAGTCAGTCACAGACCATGAGATTATACATTTTTAAATCCATGATAAGTGTGGCCATGCAAACTTTCTCTTAGGTGATCATTTTTAGCTTCTTGCCTCCAATTTCAATTAGGCATTCATAGCTCCTACACTAAAGATCTCTCAGGAGAGTCATAAAACAATCAGATACCTCTCTTTGGAAGTTTTATGCCAAGTTTTCCCTGGAAACTCTTTCCTATGCTATCTTACAAGAAATTTTTACATTATTTTCTCAGCATATATGTATCATTAATGAGAGGTTACCTGCAAATATTTCAGCTGTGCTTAAAGTTAATCATACAGTTAGGTGTCGTAAATTACAGAGAGAAGGGCTAAAAGGATGACATTTCCTATAGAATAGGCCGTTTGCTACATAGATCTGCAACAGGAGGAAATTGTGTTAAACACTATGGTCTCATTCAATTTCAGTGTCATCCAATTTAATTGGATTTGAACTTCACGCTAAATTCCTAGAAAGTTAAAAAAACATAACTTTATTTATGTATTTGTAATAAAATATAAACAGGACAGCTGCCGAAGAATTGGATTGTCTGGAAAGTCTCTCAGACTGTACATATTTGAACAAATGCAATGTCTAGAATTTCTCTCCTCTTTTACTCAAACTCTCTGCTTTTCTGTTTTTCCTTTGCTTAGCCTCCTCCCATTCCTCTATGTATCTAAATATATGTTTACATACAAATGTGTGTCTCTATTTCTGACACTCTGGAGTATTTTAGACATAGGGTATAGGAAAGAAAATATTTCTCTAAAAATTCATTAAAAAAGTAAATTGCCTTTATAGATGAAAGTAAGCATTTCTGTACAGCTTGCTATGTAAGGTGTTTAATGGACTTTATGAAATACATACACATATATTCATAAATTACGAAGTGTACAAATTAATTTTCAGAGTAAGCATTACCTCAGTAACTCCCAGATCATTAAAAGAATATTACCATCACATGAAAATGCCAATCCTACCTTTCTCAGTCAATACTCTCCCCAAAATAAGTACTATACTGACTTCTAGCACACCACAGATTAGGACAGAATGTTTTTGTACTCTATATAATCACCACTACACAGTATATACTATTGTTTTTATTTTATTTATTTATTTATTTTTATTTAAGAGAAAATGGACACAGAAGAGAGAAACAAAAAAGACAAACAAACAACAACAACAAATCTGATATGATAACATTATAGGTTTACACAATGAGATGGTTGAAATTTGACAGTAGTTGCAATATTGCATATCATTACCTTCAAAGGGGTTGTTCAGATTAACAGATACAGACATGTAAAATGGATCTAATCATGAGTATTAACTGTTCTTTTTCAATAGCTAATGTATTTAGTAATATAGTCATTTTAACTGTCCTATGTATACCTATTTATACATTTATGTCTTTTTCCTTTTCCCTTCCTTCCTTCCTCCTTTCCCCTTAGAGTACCTCTTGTCGTCATTAAAATAACTGCCCATATCATCAGGACTGATATAATCAAACAAAATAGTTCAGAATAAAACCAATAAAGAATAAAAGAATGGTCACAGAAAAGAGAAACAAAAAGCTAAAGGGACCAACAAACAACAACAACATATCTGATACTGTAACGTTATAGGTTTACAAACTGAGATGATTGGAATTTGACAGTGGTTGTAACATTGTATCTCATTACCTTCAAGGGGGTTGCTCAGATTGACAGATATAGACATGTAAAATTGATCTAATCATATGAGTATCAACTGTTCTCTCTCACCAGGTAATGCATTTAGTAGTATAGTCTTTTTAACCATCTTATGTATACCCTCATATAACTCTATGTCTTTTTCCTTTTCCCTTCCTTCCTTCCTCCTATCCCGTTGTAATACCTCTTATAGTCTTCAAAATAATCGCCCTTACCATCAGGCCTAATATAATAGAACAAAATAGTACTGAGTAAAACCAATAACAAATAAAACAATGGAAGCAATACATAGTAATACGTTGATTTCTATAATGCCTCATATTATCTTCTAGGCAGTTGCCTATATTGTCTGTTACAATACAATCAAACAAACCAAAATAGGATAAAATCCCTCAAAACAGAACAGTGAAAGCAATACCAGGTTTCAAAACAAGGTGCCAAATATCAATAAAGGCTACCCTAACATATTTTGTTATCTTTAAAATAGCTGTCTTTGTCATCATATATAATAAAGTTAAGCAGGTCGAGGTAGAATAAGACTAAACTAAACAGCTCATTGAGAACAATACTGGGCTCAAATCCCGATGATGGGTTATTCATTTGTCTGTCCTGCTCAGTGATATCCCTCTGCCACTGTTTCTGGAGCTGTGGACTTTTTAAATCTCTCTCTAGAATGTCCTTCAGTATTCTTTGTAGGATTGGCTTGGTGGTCATAAATTCCTTTTGTTGTTCTTTGTCATGGAAGTATCTTGTTTCTCCATTGATTTTGAAAGATAATTTTGCAGGGTACATCAATCTGGGTTGGGAGTTGTTTTCTTTCAGGGCTTTAAATACTTCACTCCAAGCTCTTCTTGACCTGGTGGTTTGTGTTGAGAAGTCTGTTGTGATTCTGATGGGTTTTCCTTTGTAGGTGATCTGTTTTTTTTTTCTCTAATAGCTTTTAATATTTTGTTCTTGTGTTAAATTTCTGGGATCTTGACTATTATATGTCTGGGTATAGGTATATTTTGGTCATGTTTAGCTGGAGTTCTATATGCTTCACTTATCTGAAAGTCACTTCCTGTTCCCATGCTTGGAAAGTTTTATGAAATTATTTCTGTAAATAGGCTTTTAATTTGGTTTGTATTGACTCCTGCTTTTTTACTCACACCTTTTATTCTTAAATTATATTTCTTTGGGTTGTCTTGCAGCTATTGTATTGTTACTTCCAGGTTTCTTATTATTTCTAAGAGAGCTTTCCTTTCTCGATCCCAGACTTCAAACCTGTCTTCAAGGTTTGAAAGTCTATCTTTAGCTTCCTTCAGGTGGTTCTGCCAACTTTCATTGGAGTTTTCGATTTCCTGGTATTCTCTTTGAATCTGTTTCATGCATTCTAAGTCTTTTTTGTATTGTTCATTCCAGGTTTCCCTTGTTTTCCTATGCTCCATTTTTCATCTATATCTTCTTTAGAGATGCCTAGCAATTCTTTTATTATGTTTTTCATTTCTTCTTTTAGTGGGGTTAATAGTTCTGCTCTAATTTCTTTTATAGCTTCATGGAGTTGTTTCTTTACTTCAGTTGTCATCACCTCAGAGACTTTAGCTGTGGGACTCCCGACCTCTTTTGCATTTGCTTCTCCTGGATTTGTTCTGTTTGAATTGGAGGCCAGAGACTGCCCCCTACCTCTTTGTCTTGGCATTTTCCTGGGTTGTTTAGGGGTCTTGTGATTTCTCTGGAGTGAGCCGGTGCTGGTCTGCTGCCATTCCCCAGCCCGACTCTGCTCCGCTGATGTCTGGCACCATGCATGGGGGCGGGGCCTCTGCCTGGGAAACTGGGCTGGTTGTCCGTGAAACTTCCCCTATCACCCCTAGGGTGTGGGTGGAGCCACGGTCTCCAGACCTAGCCGGTCATTCGCTGGGACCCTCCGGGGCTCGGTCAGAGCAATTTCTGCCGGACCATGCCCAATTAAGTGTGGTTCCGGTCCCAAGATAGTTGCCAGTCCCTTGCTCTCCCTCACGGGTGTGGGGGAATTGGAGTTTGTCATACTCACTCACCAGCCTTAGTCTACTTCACAATCGCTGTCTCTGCGGTCGCCACCGTGGCCGCAGCACTTTAATAGCGCATCCCCAGCACTTTAATTGCACGTCCCCAGGTCACAGCAGCTCCCTGCGGTAAAGTGGGTTTGGCTTCGGTCAGAGGTGCTGCCAGCCTCTGCCTTTGTTTGGTTACTTCTTTTTACTCTTTCTGTGGGCTTCAATTCTCATTTTAGATTCTTCCTGGGTCCAGAGGACCCACCTTGCTCTTTTTTCTCTTCTCCTTGTTGTTATGTTCCAGCATTTGGATGGTATTTTTTAGGGAGGCTACTTATCCTGCTGTTTACTGTTCCACCATCTTGTCTTCTACTACTATTATTTCATATAACTTTTCTCAACATGCTCTTAATGAGCCTCAGGTACTTTGTTGTTTTCAATTGCATTTCAATCGTTTTTGGTGATGTGTAATGTTCTATTGTATGGATATACCATTAATTATTCATTTGTGGTGGAGGAACAGTTGGATTGATTCCATTTGGCGACTATTAAAAATGATGGCAAATGGATGCAAATTGAGAATATAGTATTAAGTGACAGAATTCACACGCACAAGCTTAAATATTTCCTGGTTTCATTCATTCATATATATGTGTATGTGTGTGTGTGTGTGTATGGAGAGAGAGAGAGAGAGCGAGTGAGTGAGCACAATAGGATAAAATCCAAATAATTAACAAAATTATCTATTCCATCTTTTCAAAAAATTTTTTTGATTTATTTATTTTGATGTTTTGAGACAGAGTCTTACTATGTAGTTCAGACTAGCCTTGAATTTACCATGTAGCCTATGTTGGCTTCAAACTTGCAATGATCCTCCTGCATCTGCCTCCAAAGTGCTGGAATTACAGGTGTGAGACACCATGCCTAGTAAAAGATTTTACTATGCTGATTTGTTTTATTTATGCCATTAGTTTCACTTAGTTCATTAAAGAGAAATTTGTGGGTAAGCATTGGACTTTTATTTTTTCCTTTCTTTTTTTCCCCATTGATATATGTTGGTAGTATATTATGATTATATTAATCATGGAGAGTTGGTATATATACATATTTTTAATTCCTTTTTAAAAACCCCTCCCGTTCCCTTCCTTTATTTTCCTACACCTCTTAGACTCTTCACACATATTTTATACATGTTTGTGTACATGATGATCACATTCCTAATAAGGATTTGGATGGAGCATATACATTGCACAAACCCCATCCCTTTTTTATTGCTCTCTTTTCCCTCCCCTCCCTGTTCCTCCCTCCATTTTTAAGTTTCCTTCCCATAGACCGCAGAACTGTCTTTTTATTTCTGAGTTGACACTCTTATTTTGTACTTTTTTATGTATTAGGGTTCTCGTATAAGAGCTACCATGTAATATTTAAGCTTGTGTGTCTGATTTGTTTCAGTTAATATTATGTTCTCAAGGTGCATTCGTTTTCCTATAAATGATTCAAGTTTATCCATCTTTATGTCAGAGTAGTGCTCCATTGTTTATAAATACTACATTTTCTTTATCCATTCATCTGTTGATGGATATTTGGGCTGCTTTTTAGGGTTTAGCTATTGTGAATTTTGCTGCTATAAACATAGTTATGCATATATGGCTGTAATATGATATCTTTAACTCTTTTGGGTAGATGCAAGATAGGGGAATAGTTGAGTAAAATAGAATTTATGTTTTTAGCTTTTTG
The DNA here is from genome assembly GCA_004363535.1 of Dasyprocta punctata. Taxonomy (NCBI): domain Eukaryota; kingdom Metazoa; phylum Chordata; class Mammalia; order Rodentia; family Dasyproctidae; genus Dasyprocta; species Dasyprocta punctata. The sequence goes on along the minus strand of RJWM01002590.1, from coordinate 26,324 downwards.
AACAGTACTCATAATTTCCATAATGGTTGTAACAATATACCCTCCCAACAACAATGAAGACATGTTCTTTTTTCCCCACAACTTCCCCAGCATTTGTTATTATTTGTTTTCTTGATTATAGCCATTTTTTCTAGAATGAGATGGAATCCTGGTATTTTAATTTGCATTTCTACAAATGGGCAGTGATGTTGAACATTTTATCATGTACTTACTGGCCATTTGTATTTCATCTAGGTAGTTACCCATGAGCTTCTGGTTTTTGGCAAAATCAGTTGTGATTTCACCTTCATTTATACTTGTATGGATTTGTATTTTTTCTTTCCTTGTTTCAATAAGATCAGCTAGGGGTTTGTCAATTTTGTTTACTTTTTCAAATAACCAGCTATTTGAGTCATTGATTCTTTGTATTGTTGTTTTAATCTCAATTTCATTTATTTCTGTTCTAATATTTGTAATTTCTTTGCTTGTACTAGCTTTGGATTTGAATTGTTAGTGGCTTTCTAGGAATTTGAAGTGTATCAAAATGTTATTTATTTGAGTGTTTTTCTGATGTGAACATTCACAACTATAAACTTTCTCCTTATGGCTGCTTTCATTATGTCCAATAGGTCCCCAGTGTATTGTTTGATTCTAACAACAGTCTCATTTTTTCCTGAATTTCCTCTGATACTCATTAATTATTCAAGAGGGTATTGTTTAATTTCCACATGTTTGCAGAATGTCTGTGGTTTCTTTTGCATTGATTTCTAGTTTCATTGCATTCTGACCTGATAATATGTATGAGATAATTTCGATTTTTTTTCATTTACTGAAGCGTGCTTTATTGGCTAGTATGTGGTCTACTTTGGAGAAAGTCCCATGTGCTCCTGAGAATAATGTGCATTGTGTTCTTATTGGGTGGAACAACCTGGAGATATCTATGAAGTCTATTTGTTCGAAGATTTGGTTCTGCTCTGATATTTCTTTCTTGATTCTTTGTCTATTTGTAGTAGTGAGGTATTGGAGTCACCTATTGTAATTGTATTGGTGTTTATCTGATTCATCATGTCTAATGGTGTTTGTTTTATGAAGTTTGGTATGCCAGAGTTTAGTGCATTATTGTTTATAATATTTATCTCTTCCTGTTTTATTACTCCTATAACAGATATATAGTGACCTTCTCAGTCTCTCCTGATCAGTTTTGGCTTGAAATTTCCTTTGTCTGAAATTGTATTCACAGTTCCTGATTTTATCCAGTTTCCTGCTCATGCTTTACATCTTTACTTTTATCTTCTGAATTACTCTTTAAATTCACTCTATTTTTGTATACTATATATCACTGGGTTTTATTTTTTAATCCATTTTGCCATTCTGTGTCCTTTGATTGGTGAATCAAAAGATTGAGATTGAAAGTTATTACTGAAAGTTACTTTTTCTTGGCACTGCATTGTTGTCCTGTTGCTAATTTCATTGTTTTCCTTATTAGTTAGATATTCATCTTGCCAGGTGTATTCATTGGTTTTGACTTTTTGACATTGTTGGCTTCATTATTTCTTTCTAGGATATCTTGAAAGTTTTTTGTAATACCAGTTTGGTGGTCATGAATTTCTCAAGGTGCTTCTTATCACGGAAATAGTTTATTTCTCCATCAGTTTTGAAAGAAAGTTTTGTAGGGTAATAAGTTGGTGTTGGAAGTTAGTTTGTAAGACTTGAAACACTTTACTCAAAGCCCTTCAAGTCTTTAAAGACTTGTGTTGAGAAGTCTATTGTAATTCTAAAGGGATTACCTTTACAAGTGGTTCACTGTTTTTCTCTAACATCTTTTAATATTTTGTCCTATTAATGGATTTCTTGCACTTTGATGATATATGGTGTGGTAAGCTTCTCTTTTGGTTGTGCTTAGTTAAACTTCTGTATGTCTCATGTATCTGTATGTTTATTTCCTTCACTATGTTTGGAAAATTTTCTGCCATTATTTCTGTGAAAATGTTATTTATACCATTTGTCATGTCTTTCAACTTTTCGGTTATCCCTGTAGCTCTTAGATTATTTTCCTTAGCATCATCTAGCAGCTACTGGATGTTCATGTTCTCTTATTGTCTTTAAGGTGTCTTTGAAGGCATCATTTTCTTATATATTAAATCCCTGATTTACAAACATCTTGCAATGCTGGAGAACATTCACAAGTCAGATTTGTTCATCAATCCAAAAGTGAATCTTTGACACTTTTGACCCAAATATACAATATACGTATTGCTTTGTACTTCCTAGGAGCTCAGTTGTCTTGGTTATTTTTCTCTTGTTGTCGAGACAAAATACTTGACACCCAAAATGAAGGAATGAAAGATTTATTTAAGTCACAGTTTGTGGAAGTTTCAGTCTGTGCTGAGCTAGCTCCAAGGCTGGGTGGCACATCGCAGAAGAACAACAGTTCATGATGCCAAAAGGCAGCAAAGTAGAAGAGTGAAAGGGTAAAAAGGAAGGAGAATGCAGAGAAGACTCTTTCTGTCCCTTATATTGTATGCAGGCTACCCACCCCAGAATGGGTGCAGCACTGATACTCATAATCCTAGCATTAGACCATGAGTCAGTCAGAACCTCTGGAAGCGTGCCCTCATGACTGCATAAGGCATTGGGAAGCCATCCAGATACAAACCATAACATGCATCCACAGCACCTCTGCTTTTCTTCTTGCTTCCGGACATCCTGGGCTCTCATTGAGCACTATACTACTGTATGCTATAAACCTGCACAGTAAGCACACAGCAACACAGCTGTCACAATGTCCATCAGACACTTCAACTACTTCTGCAATTTGTTTGCATCTGCCAGTGTTCATTGTGTGAGGTCCATTCACATCTGTGAATGTTCACAACTCATATGTTTGTAAGTTGGGTCTAACTGTAGTTCTGAAATTCAGTCCTCACATTAGTTACCTTGGCAGCCTACACTTTTAATATGATTTTTAAATTCTTTTAACATGATTTTTAAATTCTGCGAAAATTTTTATGAACTCTAATTCTTTGCTAAACTGTTCATTCATGTTTGGTTTTTTTGTGTATCCTCAATTTTATTTAACTAAGTATATTAGTACCAATTAGGTATATACAAAGATCACATTCATCATAGGGAATTTGTGCCTTATGTGATATCCTTTATCTTTTTTCCCCTCTCACTGCCCTTCCCTCCCTTTATGTTTTGAATCATTTTGTTTAGTTCATCTAACTTTGTATCAGTGTCTTCTGAAAGCTCCAGTATCATTTTGCTTATTATTTCCATTACATTCATAGTTATCTTTTCTGACATCCTACTGTGTACCTCTTTCATCTGTTTTCTAAACTTATCATTATCCTTTCAAGTAATTTAGATGTGTGGCTTATGCTATTCTTCCCCTTGATGTCCCCTGGATTGGCTTTGGGAGAGCTGGGAGTTTCAGGAGATATGTTGTTGCCTTGTCTTCTCATACTTCAATAATTGTGTGGCCAATAGTAAGCAAATCAGCTACACTATTAGCATTGAATATAAGTTCAGTATTAACAGCATGAGAATAAATTATGTACTCTAGAAAAGAATTGCACAATTATAGTATAAACATCAAGGCAGCCCGGGTATTGACCCATAGCTAACATATACTTAATGTGACAGCTATTATCTCCTCTTATAGTAGAAAATCATTTAACAGTTTTATAGAGTCAAATATCTAAAGACCACCAAAGCTTTATAGTTCTACTAAAGATATAGGAGGCTGGGGGAAAATGAGATGCAAGAAGAAAAAATTGAGACCTTAGAACACATGATATAAGTAAAAGGAGAAAGAGGAGGGGCAAAGAATCCTAGTGGGATTAAAGAATGTTCCCACAGTTAAGTAGGGAACAGGAAAAAGGTCAAAACAGTGAGCCAAGAAGAAATTACAAAACAAGATATGAGAGATAAAGTTAAAGGAAGACTAATTAAAAAGAAAAGACAGAAAAAGCAAAGGAAAAAGAAAGAAAATCCAAGTAAAGATAATTAAAAGGGAAATAAAAGATGCAAGGAAAAATGACAAGGGAGAATTCCCATTATACTCTACAAACTAGTGAAGAATTAAAAGGAAACAGGGAGAAAGAGAACGCACACCTACACTTATAAAAGAAAAAAGGGATGAAAGAAAGAAATAAAAAGTGAAAAAAATGTCTTCTCTTATTTTGGATGTGTGATATTTTTCCCAAATTTACAATTTTGGGACAGTGTCTAAATCAAGACATATCCCTGCTCATCCTGGTAGACAAAGGAAGCAGTCAGATTCCCATTTGTTTCTTCTTCAAAAGAATTTTTTGGCCTTAGACTTGTATTCTGGTAACATTTTAGCCATTCATTTAAAACCATGGCACACAAATTAGCCTTTGTTTTTCTCTAATTATTTTGTTATGAAATTCTATTTTAAGAAATGATACCTACAATGTCATACATTTTTGCACATGTGTATATATTTCTGTCATGCAAATACCAAAAGTATATTAATTAAGTCGTGAAATTGACAGTATTCAACTTCAGTTGAGAATACTAAATAGGTTTCCAAGGCAAGCATATGTATTTAACCAAAATCATTTTACATAATATACGGTTATTGTGGCTCATGCTTGGTATTTTCAGTGTTTAATTTTTTTCCACTTTGGCTGTTGGGCTGCAATGCCTCAATGTGATTTTCATTTTCATCTTATCAGGTTGAAAACTATGTATATATCAGTCTCATGGATATTACATGGAGCCTATTTTAGTCAGATACTGATTTTTTTGTTGAAATGTCATGTTATTTCCTTTTTTACATGAAAAGGCTTTAATTAGAAAGTAAGAGAAAATGGGAAGAGATTTTGCCTTAAATTGCTGAGAAAAACCAGAAAAAAAACAGGCTGGTACTTAACAAAGGTGAGTAAGAAAAATAAGAAAAGTCTCCAATTTGAACAACTGGGGAGGGAACACTCTGATGAAGATGATCAAACTTTCCCTCATCTAATATTTATATGTAGAAGTACTTACAATTTTCCAAATGTGATTCTTGTATTTATTATATGTGTTGCAAATATTTAGACATATCTTGTAGAAGCCTAAAATACTGAGTTCAGAGGCTCCGAAGAACATTAAGTTCCATGTTTTAGTTTGACAGTTGAGGCAACTGAGACCTATAGAGAAAATGATACTTCTAAAATGCCATTCTTATTAGTAGTAAAAACAGAAATATAATATATGCCTCCTAACGCTGAAGTAATTTTTTCTTGTTGAATCATGTAGTCTTTTGTCCCTTCTAATTGATGACTCAAACTCTTTGTCTTTCAGAGGCGAATATATTTATGATTATAATATCAAGTATAGAGTGATGCATGACTAATCTTTATTTAGTGAGCAAAAACACCACAAGTAACCAATTCTCATTATACCATGACCATGGAATACTTAAACAAATATTTTACTATTTGCTTCAGATTTTATTTTCTCTTTTCCATAGCTTTATTATTATATTAATTTTCTTCTCATATTTATTCTTATTATTTTTATGTTCCTTTTCCAAATTGGATTCCAATTGAAGAATTTCTCAATTTTCTATAGTAGATTAATAAGAATATTAATTTTGTGATATTTTCTTTATTCATGTGGGAAGATATTTAGATTAGAAAATATAATTACTAATACAATATCTACCACCTACTGTAGCTTTTGCATGCTCAGTGCAAATCGAAGTGTATTTCATGTGTTATTTTATTTAGACTTTAATATAACCACAAAATATGTTGTTTTGTACTTATTTTCTGGATCCACAAGCTGAACCTTAGTGAATTTAAGCTACTTATGAATGGGTGGAATTGGTACTGGACTTACCAAATTCTAGAACTCTCACTCTCTTAATAATCCCATTCCACATTCTTAGGTGGAAACCAATTTAGTGACACAGATATGAGCCTTGTCTTTAGTGCTTCTGCCATAGGTCTTGGGATGCCCTCTTGTTTTAATCTCATTAAATAGTTTCTGTGTCCTTTTTCCTGTTAGTAATCAAACAAGAAACAATGCTAGCCCTTCAGTTGTTTCATTTCATTGAACTTTCAATAGTGAATTTTATTAGTTCACAGTCTAAATTCTGATGGATAATTTCATATCCAGAAACCAGATTGTAGCTGAATTTTTCTTGCATTCAGATACCAGATCTATTATTAAAGTCTTTGACTTTAATTCTATCCAAAAAACCCGTCCTAAGATTATTTGTCACTTATAGATTGCTTGCAAATATTTCTTCTTTTCATGGAAATATCTTTCTTCAGATGCCTGCTCATGTTTCCAGTCCTTGATCAGAGTGAGTCCTTTTATCCTATTTTCCTAGCTTAATATAAAACAATTACTGACTAGAGCTTCCTTATACAAATATGAATCCACCTGGAATGTTATTTTTTTTTTCCTTAAGCAGTAAGAGAAGCACATGTAAATTTTATAATTGTTTCTCTGTATATGAACAAATAAGTATGTCATTAGAATTAGGACTTCTAATCCATAAAATTTGATAATTCCTTAAATACAGAACTTTACAGATAATAAAACACATTCATGTTTATTTTGTTCACTTAGAAACATATGAAATAAGCAAAGTAGGAAATATTGTTTACTCTTTATATAGATACATGTAACTAATTTCACTTCTAAGTTCCATTTAGCATATGGTGATAACTTTCTAAATTATTTGTGGTCTAGCCTTTATTTAGCTTACTTTTTTTTTTAATGGTACTGGGGATCAAACTCACAACTTCATGCCTGCTAGGCAGGCACTTAAGCCATTGAACCAAACTCCTGGGCCTAATTTTTTGAGGCAGGGTCACACTATGTAGCTCAGACTGCCCTTGCACTCATGTTGTAGCCCAAGCCGGCCTTGAACTCACAATGCTCCACCTACCTCAGCCTCCTGAGTTTTGGGATTAAAGGAGTGTGCCACCACGCCCGGCTCCTAGTTTACTCTTCACAATTCTTCCAGAATTATCTGTCTCAAAGTCAAAACTTAATATTTTTCTCTCCTGCTCAAAATCTACCACCTTCATTTATTTTAGGATTTATTTCAACATGTATGGTATGAAAGGGATTTACAAGAGTTTTCCTACCGCATTCTAAGATCTCATCTGTCACCCAATATGTGGATGCCTCACCCCAATCATACAAAATGTTTTTTTAATGCATTTTTGGAAACCACGATCTCACCCCATACACTGAAACAGTTCCTTCTCTCACATATTCACTTGTAGAATGTCTTATATTCTTTTCAGATTACGTAGATAATCCCTCTTATTCAATTTTGGCTGAATTGTATACCTCTGTATAAACTATCGCAGGATCCTCCTCATGTTGAAACAAAATTTATCTTGCTAGGTGTTTGCACATGTAAGTCCAAACCATTTCACTCATGAGCATGATCTCCAGTTGTACCCATTTACCTACAAGAGCCTTGAGATTATCCTACTTTATTGCTGAGTAACTTTCCAATGTTTGAAAATACCATATCTTTCTTATCCATTCTGTGGTTGATGAGCAAGTTACCTTATCTCCCTAGCATAAAAAACTGAAGGAATCAGTGAGATCCAAAAAACACAATAGATATTTTGAAAGTGATAGGGGAAGATGTGCCTAAAAATGGAAAGTGGTGAAAATTATTAATTTCCTATTATCTTGTTTCAAATTCTTGTGTACTTTCCATTATTTTGTTAGGTTTGGTTTTATTCTATCTTGTTTTGTTAGGTTTTACTGTGTCTGATGGTATGGGCAGCTGTTTTGAAGATAACAGGATATATTATGGTAACCATTGTTGATTTCCTATTATATTGTTTTGAAGTCCTATAATGCTTTCATTCTTTTGTTTTGATTGTTTTTATTCTATTTTGCTTAGTTTGATTTTATTATGTATGTTGGTATGGACAGCTATTTTGAAGAAAGCAAGACATTATGGTAGTCATTGTTGATTTCCTGGTATGTTGTTTTGAAGTTCTGTGACGTTTTCATTCATTTGTTTTGATTGGTTTTATTCTATTTTGTTTTGTTTGATTTTATTATGTATAAAGGTATGGACAGGTATTTTGAAGAAAATAAGGGACATCACCATAGCCATTGCTGATTTCCTGTTATCTTGTTTTGAAATCCTGTAATGCTCTCATTCTTTTGTTTTGATTGCTTTTGTTCTGTTCTGTTTTGTTTTGTTTGATTTTATTGTGTGTGATGGTATTGACAGCTATTTTGAAGAAAATGAGAGACATGGTAGCCATTGTTGATTTCCTGTTGTCTTGTTTTAAAATCCTCTATCACTTGCATTGTTCTGTTCTGATTTGCTTTATTGTTTTGTTTTGTTCTGTTTTATTTTCTTTAAAATAAAACAAAAAAAATTATCTTGCTATGCTATATATTTTAGGGTATGTATTTATAAACTACTAGTACATAAGTGCTATATATTTGTCCTGCATTCTGTAGCTTTGTCCAGTATCTCTGGAGACAGACTCAAATTTTATTTAACATTGCAATGTGTTACAAAACCAGAGATAGTAAGACATATTTTGTGTTCTACAGTGCTGCTATGTCATTCTCTCCAACCTAATAATCATAGTGCATAAATAGAATTATTTTCATGGTTTGTACCATGAAAATTTTTGTACCTGTATTATGTCTATGGAAAGGACTTGAGTCAAATTGCCATTCTGCTCTATTTCTGTGTTAGAAGTTGAAATTGTTACTGATGATCATATTATAGTTATTTTATATAGTGCTTTATTTTCTCTGATTTGCATGCTGTCTTCCTATGATGTCTTAATGCAGTCAAGTAATTCACTGGTAAAACATAAGTAATTTCATGGAATGATCAGATAAAATCATAGGGAAAATGTCATCTATGTTTAAGAGATACAATAATTCAGACAAGTTGGTAAAGTAATACAAAGCAAAACTATTGTTCTTTTTCTCCCTCTTTTCTCACAAATAGAGAGGATGGAATGCACCAATCGCCTAATTGTGCTTTGAAGCATGGTTATTTGAAATATAGCTAGTGTTAAAAGTGCATGTTTACTTCCATTTCCCCACTGAGTTTTCTTAAGAAAATGCGAGTCACTTTCTGAAGGTTTTGAGTTTGGCCAGGAGATGATATACAATGGCAGAAATAGCAAAGCAGAGCAAAAGTGTGATTAGGTTATAGCCTAAAGCTTGGGTCTTCTCTGGAAATTCTGCCAGCTTACAGGTTTCCTGAGGCTGCAAGGAGACTAAGGATTCAACAGATGTGTCAAATGATATGACATGTTATCACCCACTTCTTCTAATGCACAGCTTTATGATGAGATGCTAATAAAGAAGTGCACAAATTCATTATTTCATAATCTCCTAAATGTTCTCCTTGGAGAGAAATCTCTAAAATGTGTAAATATGTAACAAATTCATTCTGAAATGTATCCATTCTTTAAAACAATCGCAATCCTCTCTGACAGGAAGCCACATGCTGGGAGCTATATATACTTTATTTATTTTGATGTTTTTCACTACAATTTTATTAATTCTTTATTGACATTATATATAGTTCTATTCATGCATAGTGAAATTTAATATACTCCTTTTATAAAACACATTGATACTGACACAATTCAGTTGTTCACACTATAGTATTAATTTATTAGAGAATGAACAATCAAATGTGTGATTATATTAGCTAATGTACAAGACACATTTTGTTGTATTTTTTCAAATCAAATTATAACAGCATTTAAAAATATAGTTACTGTGGTCATACTTGGTACATAATTTATAAATAAACATATTGACCTTGACTATAACGAGGTACTGGATGAAAGGGAAGGCAATGTGTAAGATCAAATGATAATCAACAGTGAGGATAAGCTCAAAACCTTTAACTGTATTTTAAAGGAATATTTGATGTACAAGTGCTTATTTTCCATTTCAGTTTTTTCAAAAATAATGTTATGGCTGGGCGTGGTGATGCACGCCTTTAATCCCAGCACTTGGGAAGGAGGCTGAGGTAGGAGAAGCGTTGCGAGTGTGAGGCCGGCTTGGGCTACAATGCGAGCACAAGGCCGGCCTGGGCTACAGAGTGCGACCCTGCCTCAAAAAACAAACAAACAAACAAACAAACAAACAAACAAAAAAACAGGGCCGGGAGTTTGGATCAGTGACTTAAGCGCCTGTCTGACAAGGCACAAGGTTGCGAGTTCAATCCCCCGGTGCCGCAAAAAAAAAAAAAAAAAAAAAAAAAAAAAAAAAAAAAAAAAAAAAAAAAAAAAGAGATGTTATGCTGATATTTGTGCCATCAGATAAATTAAGAGCAAAACATTTTAAGTTTTATTGTAGCAAAGATAGAGAACAAATCCTCTCCTGAAGTATATGGGAGAAATGAGAGGAATGATTACATTATATTACTAATTATCATCAATACTACTTCAGTAAATATGATGGTATCAGTCAGTGTATGACAAATCAATAGTGAATTCAAATAAAAACATTTTCCAAATAGATGAATCTGCTGAAATTTCTGATTGTTTGAAGGAACTCACTTCTCTTAGTTAGAAATTTATTTCAAATACAAAAGGGAGACCTGTCATTGTGGTGGCAAAATATACTGTTAAGACTCATTCTAATAGTACTACAAGCTTGAATTTTTAAAATAATTATAATAGAGATTACTTAGAACACATAACCTATGGGAAATGATGAGAAATATCTATACCTTATTTGCACTTCAGAAAGGCAAATCAGTGTCCAGTGGTTCCAGTGAGAACCTCACTTGAGCACAGTAATAACATGTTTATTAACACATCATTTCATGACTTTATTCTCTTCTTAGTTTTACTTTTCTACTTCTTTAGTATGATTTCTGGGATTGCCTGAGAAATAACTTCCCTACAATCAAATACTTCTAAAAGAATCTTCTTCTAGGGAAACCCTACTCAAGAAAGCATCATATTTTATTAAAAATAGTTTTCCCATACTTATTTTGGTAACAATTTTTCTTTATTTTTTTTATTTAAGGGAAAAAAGATACAGAAAAAAAAGCATAGAAAGCAAGAGACAAATGACAACAACAAATCCAATACAATAACATTATAGGTTTACAAAACAAGATGATAGGAATTTGACAATTGTTGCAATATTGCATATTGTTACCTTCAAAGGGTTGTTTAGATTAACAAATATAGGCATGTAATATTGATCTAATCATATGAGTATTAACTGTTCTTTTTCAATACATTTAGTAGCATAGTCATTTTAGCTATCTTATGTACATATATACAAATTTTTGTCTTTTTCCTTTTCCCTTCCTTCTTTCCTCCTTTCCCCTATCCCAATTACTTTTGCTCTCTGAGCTATTTCTTGCCTTACACAGTATTTATTGTAGGTTTTGGATCATATATACTGTTTCAGTTTCTTACACTAGGGAGACAATACAGTATTAACACATGTAAGTGTGATTTATTTCACTTATGAGTATGGTCTCAAGTCATGTCCATTTACTTATAAAAGACTCGATGCAATTTTTCTTGATAGCTGAGTAGTACTCCATTGTATAAAAATACCACATCTTTTTATCCAGGCACTTGGGTCGTTTCCAAAATTTGGCTATTACAAATTGGGACACTGTTCTGAGCAGAGCTGGGATCCTCTGTGCAGCTAGAGAGGACGCACCCCCGGGGTGTGGTGCTGGGGCCTCGTGCCTGGCTGGGTGGAGTTCAGATTCTCTGGGACCCAGGTGGCTAGACAGAGGGCACCCTAGAGTGTGGCACCACGGGGACCTTGTGTCTGGCTGCGAGGAGTTCAGAGCCTCTGGAACATGGTGCAAGTCAGAGTGCACCCCCAGTGTATGTAATAATTTTTCTAAAAAAGTAGAATATTGAAAAATAAAGTGACCAGTTATCAAAGAGCACATCAGTTTGGAAATTTTGAAACTCAGAAAAGTGTCATATCAGATTTTGCACATACACTTTGGCTTAATGACTTTCTGTTATGTTTCCCATGAAAGGTGATGAACTAGGAAAACATGTGAGCAGCAGTATAGTAAGGATAATGTTTATGAGAATAGGGTATCCATACTGATACTGGGAAGAAAATATCTATGTATTAACACTAAATTTTATAGTTTGGCTACTAAGGCATCCTTACTTTACCATTGAAAATTTTCTTACATATGAAAGTGTTATATTTACATCATTATAGACATTATCATAACTCTTTATAGCATAATTTGGCTACTAAGGCATCCTTACTTTACCATTGAAAATTTTCTTACATATGAAAGTGTTATATTTACATCATTATAGACATTATCATAACTCTTTATAGCATAATTATACTGATTGTCTTTAGACCGGTTTATAAGTTAAAGTAATGCATATTGATATTGTTTCTTTTTAATTATTTTCCCTGTACTATTGGGGATTGAACCCAAGATCTGGATCATGCCAGGCAACCACTTTGCTGCTGATGTACTTTTCAAGCTCTTCAGTCTTTTTTTTTTTTTTTTTTTTAAATAGTCTCAGCTGCTCAGACTGGCCTCAAACTTAGAATTCTGCCTCAAACAGAATTCTCTCTTGAGTACCTGAGATTACTAAAATTATAGGAGTGCATGAAAATATCTGTCTTATAATTTCTTGGACAAAGTTTTGAAGTATGTTTTTTTTCTTGTCTTAGTCATTTTCACATTTCATTACATTTATACAATTCAAATACCTTTCACTTAGTAAGCTTTTGGGCACATATTACATTGATTATATTGTGCTGAGCACTAAGAGCAATAGAAAAAATAAGTAGAAATGATTTCTGCTCTCAAGAACTTGCAGCAGTTAAGGGAGGAAAGTTCTGCTCAGAAAATGCATGGCTGCCGGGTGTGGTGGCGCATGCCTGCCTTTAATCCTAGCACTCAGGAGGCTGAGGTAGGAGGAGCATTGTGAGTTTGAGACTGGCTTGGGCTACAACACCAGCGCAAGGCTGGCCTGAACTATACAGTGCAACCCTGCCTCCAAAAACCAGGGCCGGGAGTTTGGCTCAGTGACTTAAGCGCCTGATAGGCGCGAGGTTGTGAGTTCAATCCCTGGTGCTGCAAAAGAAAAGAAAAAAAAAGCATGGCTACTATATAACCACTTTCTGGCTTTCTTCATGCTGTTCCTGTGGCCATTGCTACTAGCAGTATATTAAAACACAGTATAAAGCAACAGTACAGGCATGATACAGACTTGAATGCATCATAGATACCTGTCATCACCTGTCTTGTCATCACAATCAGGTCACATCCTCTTTTGTTTAAGCTTGAATCAGAGAAAATCCATCACTGAGATTTTATAAACAACAAGTTTTATGGTTCGTATTACTCCCCTGCCTGGCTGCTTTCATCTCTATGCAATGTCATTACAGGTGCTTCAAAGTGTTGTTACAGTGTCAGGTACATGATTGGATATTTTCAAATTATACATAGATATTGAGTTGATATCTCATCCATTCATTTAAAATTATAACTCACCGTGTAAGTATATAGTGAACTCTGGACATGTAAATTTTTTGCTTTCTAAATCTACGTTGTTTCTCATGGAGGTCGTGTATCTGATCAAAATCAATGCTATAACCTAAACTTAATGAAAGTGATGCCATATAATTTGGTATAGAAATTAAAATGATGTAGAAAATCATTATGACAATACCTACTTATTTAAATAAGTCAACCTGTCATTAAAAAGTTTTAAAATCCATTTTTGTCTGTGCCAGGTCTCATTTTCATATCATATTTGCCTTTTTCATGATTTATATGTCTTTCTTGATTATGATGGTAAGGGTTGTGATGACACTGATAATGGTAGTGACACTGATGATGATTCCTCATAACAGATGATTATAATATCAGATAGAATGTTACATACTCTTAAAAATACCAATGATTGGTCTCAGAGGAATCAAGAACATATTAAGGATGACACTGACTGTTTCTTTAACTTGTTTTCATGCCCATCCATTGTGTGGGGCAGTGACTCTTTTTATGGCATTTCATTCTAGATTTTTGAGTACATTTTGTTTATGACATTCTATTCATTACCATTTTCCTTCCTTTCTCTAATTATGGCTGAAATGGTGCTGGTTTTTAAAATATTCCATCTGAAATCACTATCATCAAGTTACATCTGCCTTAATCCTTTTGGGCTACTATGGCAAAATACCATAGACTGAACAACAGAAATGTATTCCTCGCAGGTCCGGAATCTGAGCATTCCAAGATCCAGGCATTGGAAGATTCAATGCCTGTTGATGATCCACTTCCAACTTCATAGATAATGACTTCTCCATGTTCACAGATGATGGAAAGGCCTAGAGATCCCTCTAGAGTCTCTTTTAAAGAGTACTAACTCTACTCATGAGAACTTCCTTGCTTTCATGACCTAATCGTATCCAAAACGCTACACCTCCTAATACCATCACCTTTGGAGTTCGGTTTCAATGTAAGAATTTTGAGGGAGTACAAACATTCAGATAATATTGCAAATGGAATCATGATAATGCTGTGTGGATGGCAAGAGCAGAATATTATCTCATTTTGGAATAAAATAAGGCTAATTTTCTAAATCTTGAAGGAAGATAAGAATTAATGGGGAATTAAATGTGGAAGTATATATTTTTTTAAATTTTAAAAAAAGTTTAAAAACTTAAAAGTATTTAAACTTTAAATTATGTAATGAAATATGTATTAACACACACACATATATGAAAAGTATTTCAACAGAGCAGTTTATATATAAATTCATTTCTCCAGAAACAATTTTCTTTAGTTCATTCAATTTTATATAGAAAAATCCATTCATTTGCTTTATATATATATACATATATATGTATATATATAATATCTAAAATGCATGATGAACCATATGAATTGGCTGATATTTGATAATTTTGACCCCAAACTGTTTTTTATGATTAAAAACTATCCACCATTAGGGCATTGATTACGTTATTTTATAAGTGCTGGCATATTGTCATCTCACTTAACCAACACATCAATACCAAGAAATATGAAACATAAAAAAACTTTTGGAAAAGTGGATAATTTCATTGTATAAAATCTATATGCTCCTGCATTAAAATTGGAAAATAGAAAAGTTTTCTTTTTTTTTTTTTTTTTTTTTTTTTTGCGGTACTGGGGATTGAACTCACAACCTCACGCCTGCCAGGGCAGGCGCTTAAGCCACTGAACCAAACTCCCAGCCCTGGTTTTTTGAGGCAGGGTCGCACTGTGTAGCTCAGGCCGGCCTTGCGCTCGCGTTGTAGTCCAGGCCGGCCTCCAACTCACAACGCTCCTCCTACCTCAGTCTCCTGAGTGCTGGGATTAAAGGCGTGCGCCGCCACGCCCGGCTAGAAAAGTTTTCTTATGTACCAGAATTAATCCCATATTATCTTTTCTATTGTTAATGGTCTGTACTCTGAAAAAGTAGACAACTGGGGAGTTAAGAATAGATATAAATTTTTCTATATTCGATCAAATTTATCTTGCTCTAAATCAATTTTTTTGGTACTGGGTATCTAACTCACAACTCAGTGCATGCCAGGCAATGCTTATGCCACTGAGCCCATAAATCAAATATTTTTGACTAAACCAGAGAGAGACTTTTCCCAGTCAGACAATGGGCTGTATTAAGCACTATTTTTTCCTAAGTTGCCTTATTATTATTTTCACAAATAACACTTAATATGCTTTTAAACTAACAGATTAATGGAAGGGGAGTGATATGACATGTAATAATCAAAATGAGAAGTAAAACCTCTGTTTCTATTCATCATTTTAGTATAATAATGTAACATTTTATTAAATCCTACATTTATTATAAATTGTTCGCATAGGATTATTTGGTTTCTATGCCTCATTTGGTGAAAATACATAGTTTTTGCTTTCAAAAACAATTTTTTATAAACTATAAAGAGTAGAAATAACATATTATGGAAAGATATTGCAGTATTTGCAGCAAAAATTTGATTTTATATATTATGATATAAACTTGATGATTAAATTCCAAAGACTCTTTATTGTCAGTCTTCTTTGAGAACACAGATTGTGAAAAATCAGTAATATTATAGCCTTAAAAAGCACTAAGGTCTCTTTATCTTTTTAAGCCAGTATGAATGCTTATTTATTTTTTTGTGTTTTTATCATGGTAAGATTCCAAAGGACTTGTGAGAAGAAAAGAATTTTCAAAATGAATGTTTTGGTTATTTTTCCTGGGAAAAAGAGTTTGACACTTGCAATTCTAAGTAATTTTTAAGTTTGTTCAAAATTCTTTGTATTAACACATTCATGACGGGACGTAATTCGTATGTCTTGGCTGCAAGATGGCATAAATCACTGGTGGCACATGAACAACTGTCCCATTGAGCAACTTTTTATTAATTTTCTTAGCAAAAAAGAGTGATAAAATGATTAGATCCATTTGTACTAACAGTCGTACAAGCCACCTGACGGGACAGTTACACATTTACCACCACCAGTAGTTCAAGCCAGTGCAAACCTTTTAAAAGCACAAAAGTGTTTACAGGCTTTACAAAGAAAAGTACTAAGATACAAATATAACAAACTGCATATGAGGTTTCTGTCATAAAATTACAAACTTCTGATAAAAGATATCACCATATACAGGAGTCGAAGAACTGTTATACTAAAGATGTCAGTTCTCGCCAAATTTACCTGTAAACTTAATGCTTGAGAAAAAAAATTTAAGTGGGAGAAATCAAGACAGTGTGATGTGGGGAAAGAAGGTGCACAAAGCAATGTATAAAATAACCCAGAAATTGACCTAAATAAATATGCTGACCTTTTTTACAAAAGCATAAAAGCAATAGAACAAAGACATAATTTTCAACAAGTGGTGCTGAAGCAAGTGGACATACATATACAAAAAGTAATCCCAAACCTAAAATTTATACCTTAAATAAATATTAACTCAAAATTGATCATCAACATAAATATAAAATTATAAAACCTACAAATTTCTTGCTTTTGTGTGTACATATATGACATTTTTGTCTTTCACTTTAATGTAATTGAAGATTTTGACAGGAATTCTTATCTTGCTTAGTTACATTTTACATTCATAAACTTTCTCTCTTTAAAGATATTGACATTGGGTTGGTGGAGTTTGGTTTACAGAGCAGATGTCTTTCAGTCTCTGAAAGTCAGTTGAGCTGTACCATTCCTTTGATTACTTCTTGGCCACATAGGTGAAAATAGAGTATGCTCTTCATTATTTATCACTAAGAAATAGTTAATTGCAAGTCATTGCTTAGATAACCAGGACAGAAAGTGACTTTTCTTCCAAAGGTTTTTGATAATAATGTTAAAACTACTGCCTTATCAAGGACTACAGATTATATGAGTCTAATGGATGTCTGAAGCTTTCCTTGTCCTTCCCTTTGAGCCATATTGGAACATGGAAACTTCTGGTCACACATGAACCTCAGGTCCCATGATGCTGTGACCCAAGACAAGAGTACATCAGCTACAGACATCCTGGTTCCTTGAGAACCAAGTAGTATTAAGAAAAGGGTTTCACCCTGGGGAAAGGACAAACTCCCTCATATCCTGCTATCTCTTCCCACCATCTTCATCAACATAAAACCCTCATTAGCGTAAGACCACTACCACCCTCTGAGTCATCCAATAATCCCCTCACCATTTTTCTCAATAAATGTGGATTTCCTGGCTGCCTCACGGCAGTGAGAAACTGGTCATCCCAGTTCCCCTGTATACCACATTTTCTTTCATGTTCTTAAAACACCTAGCTGGAGATTGGAACCCACTTCAAGGGTCCCTCATACTCCCTAGCCAAAGTAATTTGAAGACATGTATACAAAATAATAATCTGTCTTACATATTGTGACAGGCATAATGATGGTCTCACAAAGATATATATGTTCTAACCCTTGAAACTTAAAAAATTTGTTGCTTTACAAGACAACTCTAAGTTTCACTGAGGTTTACTGGGAGGTGTCATAGAATACATAAAAGCTAGTATACTCTTTGTTACAATTTGTTACAGCAAAAAAAGATTAAAATCAACAAAGGAAAATATTATAAAACCAGGGACAAGACATCAACTGCCCATTTCTAATTTTCCTTTCCATATGGACAGCTTAACTATCCCAAAATGATGTATGGTGACACTCACAAAATTCTTCCAGAAGTACTTAACCATTTCTTGGTGTCCAGGATTTCATAGGCCTTTGTTGTATGGCCATGTAGCACTCATGTGTCCTACTTAGTTACTAAGTCTCTAGGCTCTAAAGCTCACACAGATTTAGTGTGGGCAAAGAACCAGACCACAAATTACATTGTTAGCATAAATTATCTAGAATGGGCTCAAGGCATAAAATAAACAAAGGCACTCTTATCAGAGAGGATGCTACAAGGATTTAGAGTTTATCAGATACATCTTTGGAAAATGCAGATACAAGTTAGACTGACTAATATTTTACTACAGGATGAGAGAAAGTGACTAGTAAGCATGATTAAATAAAGGACCTTGAGAATGTGAAATTATCTTGAATTATCTATTTGGGACCAATAAAATCATAAAAATCCTTCAAAGTGTCAAAGAATATACAAGAAGGAAAACCAGAGTGTCAAAGTAAAGTTATACATATTTGCAGATACTGTTCGTACCTGGCATAGGTCCCCAACCTCCCAAATGAGCATACAGCTAAGGCTTAGATAAATGAGACAAATGGTAGAGTTTTAGGGCTCCAGGAGGGTCAAAGCCCCTACAGAGTTCTTGACTCTGTAGCTGAGATGAGGGCTAAGACAAAGAGCTTCTCTGGATCACCCGTATTTATTTTCATTGTAGACAAAGAGAGGGGATACTGAGGGAGGTGTTGGAACTGAGCAGGACTGGGGAGTCACTTCAAGGACATCTCCAAGTAGGAAAAGATGCCAGAAAAGGAAAACTATCTTATCTCCAAGATGGCATTTGTGGGGGGACTGAGATGCCTGCAGAGTAAGATGCCTGCAGGGCAGTCTTTATTAACATAATAGATTATGGAGCCAAGATGTCCTCAGCTGCAACCTTGTTTACCTTGCCCTTTGATGTATCTCTGACCTCATCGGCAACTACAGGCCTCAGTCAGGACCAGTGATTCGTAGAGGTTCATTTACTATGAATCAGCTCCCATCGCTAGGCAAGGGTCCTAGGCCTAGGACAGGCTCACAGATAAATAAAAAGCCAATTAGTAAATTTTACATCCTGCTCAGAGCCACTTCGTAGTGGTCTCCAACAGAGGAAAATATCCACAAGTCAAGAAAAGTAAATGACCTCCAGAAAGAAAAAGACAAAGGACATAATTTTCCCTTAGTTTCTAGAATGAATCCATTTAACTCAATGTCAGATTTTTCATTTTCAAAACTTGATAATAGATGTATTTAAACCACTAAGTCAACAGTTATTTTTGCATAAGCAATAGAAATATATATGGTATAATATAAATAGACATGTTCATCAACTTTTGATGGATTTACATCCTGCTAAACCCATCATCAGTTGAAAATACAAGTCAAAATGCATTTTGCAAGCCTACTGAACATCTTAACTTACCAACACAGCGTATTGTAAATTATCAGTTACCCTATGTAGCTGATAGGATTTGCAGCTTGCTGGAGAAGAATACCAGATCACACACTCCTAGCTCAGAGAATATCAATGTTTCAAAATTTAAACTACAATTTCTACTCCATTTGTATCACCCTTCTACCATTGTGAAGTTGATAAACCATTAAGTTAAACCATTGTAAGTCTAGGACTGTGTATTACATGCGTATGTTTGTAGATAGATATAGCATCCCCTCCTTACCCATGGTTTTAATTAGCACAGTGTCAGTTACTCATAATCAATTGAATTCCAAAAATACTAAATAGAAAATTCCAGATATAAAAAAATCACAAGTTTTACACCACATATTGATCAGAGTAGTGCGATAATTTTTTTCCATCTGGTTTTGTCCTGCTAAGAATTTCAATCATCCTTTGTCCAACATATCTATGCTATATATGATCCGATTATTAGACACTTAGTAGCCATGTCGATTGTAAAATCGACTGTCACTATTTCACAGTGATCACGTTCAAGTAACACAGAGTATTCTAACACTACATCGCAAAGCTTATGCCCGACACTTCATCAAGTAGAAGATGTAGCATCTCACATTATCACCAGAAGACTAACAATCACAGTAGAGGAAGATATTTTCAGAGTGAGAGAAACCATATTTGCATAATTTATTATGGTGTAGCTTTATGATTGTTCCATCTTAATGTTGTTGTTAACCTATTACTGTACCTAATTTGTGAATTGATCTTTATCCTAGGTATTTGTAAGAAAAATATAGTATATAGTGGACTCAGAAATATCTGTGGTTTCAGGTATACATTGGGAGGTCTTGGAATACCGTATGTTCGCTGTACTTAAGAGGGTATTGCCGTGTGCATGGTTGTGTCTGTGTACACTCGTATGTATATCTATGGGTAACTTAAGCAAATGTTTTATTACTTAGTTTACTACTTTCACATTTTTACCTCAAGCACACAAATATACACACATGTAGCACACAGTGTTGAGTTCGTCTTCAACGACAGCTCGTGTATTTATAAGTGGAACACACTGAGTTTGACTTAGGGATATAAAATTTATGGTAAATCCTGTCAAAGCAGATGGGTAACAGGGAGTTTCACTGATGAACAAGTTTTAGTATATTAAACTGACGGTTATTACAGTTTGAATTGTTTATCTGTTTGAAAGGAAATTGTACCTACAGTCCATTTCCAAACTCTGTAATTTTTAGAAATTCAGCTTTGTATTTGCAGTATTTATTATACTCTTTTTTGCATTTTTTTCTATTCACTTTCCTTAACAAGAAGACACTGAAGTTTTAAGTAGCACTGTATGATTTTAAGCAGAATTGAATAATACAACTCTTCAGTTGGTAATAAGAACCGTCTCGGAAGTAATTTACACTTTTTCATATCCTAGTTACTTGGTAGATAGAGCATTTTTTAAATCTTTTGCTGAAAATTACAGTACACCTTAACAATACTTCTTAAACATAGTGCTTCACAAATACCAGCATATTATATCCCTGATATTCAATTTGGCACAGTAGTTGGTCCCTGCTTAGATCATTCAAAATGGTAATTAGAGAAAGTCAACAATGTACATAACTCTGTAATTTAGTTTTCTGTACAAATACTACAACCAGAAAGGGTGGAAGACCTTAACCATTTGCAACTAAAAACTGCAGTATTTTATAAAAAGAGTCCAGTCGGTCAGAACACTGATTGAAAGTTTATATAGACAGTTTCATTATTCATAGGTTCCATGTTTGTGAATGCTTTAGCTTCCCAAAATTTATTTGGAGCCTTCAATCAATACTCACAGTACCTTCAAAGCTGTTCATGGACATGCACAGAATGGGGAAGAATTTGAATTACCAGACACACATCTCAGTTGAGGTCAAATAAAGTAGTATTCTGCTTTTCTTTTCAATCTCAGGTTTCATAAATGTTCTTTTTGCAGTCTATTTAATGCCATCTGATTTTCGTACTTTTGGTTAGTGATTCTGACATTTAAAATGGTCCCTGACCATAGTGGTAACTGCTATCTATTGTTCCTGGGCTCAAGGAGGTCATAATAGCCTTACGGTGGGGAGAAAAAGTATGTTAGAGAATCTTCTTTCAGGCATGAGTTATGGTGTGGTTGGCTGTGCATTCAGTGTTAGTGGATCAACAATATATATATTAAATAAGGTGTTTTTAAACAGAAACATCATAAAACAAGATAATGCACTGATTGTTACACAAAAATGCTGTCTCCAGAGAACTGCAGGCAGGAGTCTAACATTGTATTTTCTCTGAAAAATGTTTCAGGATTTGTTATTTCAGTGTTCATTGTGACTTTGTAGAACAGAACTACAGAGAATAAATAATCTGTTTTTCTTTTCTTTTTGCAATTTTAAATTAAGTTTATTGGTACAATTTAGACACACATAATGATCATATTCATTATATGGAATTTGTACCTGTACATGATATATCTTAGTTCCTCTTTTGTTCCATTCCCCTCCCCTTGTCTCCCTTCAACCCCCCTTACCCTACTTATTTACAAACCTTTGTTTGCAATTTATCATTTTTTCACATTTTTTTATCGTTTCCCTTCCTTCCTCCCCTCCCCCTAGTTCACCTTTCCTTTTGAACTGTACTCTTAAGTGAAATAAATCAGACACATATGTGTAAATATCTCATTAACTCTGATGTGAGGAACAAAATATAAATTAGAACCAAAAAGTTTATTAGATACTGTGAAATAGGAAGAAAAAGGATCTGTTTCATATTGTTGCCATCTTCTCTCCTAAACCATTTGTAAGGTGTACAGTCTGCACTTTCCAATACTGAAAACTCAAATTGACATTAAATTCTTCAAGTCCATTATTTAGCTATTTATGAGCTTGTAAAAAGTGAAGTATACATTAGTAAAACTCTCAACTATACATTATATATTCTTTTATATTCTAGTTGTTATAAAAATGTATCGACAATAACAAGAATGTCGTGAAGTTAAAATGACACAGTTTTGTGATTCTTAAATGAATGTCATGCAGGTTACATGAAGAATAAATCATTTTGCTCACACTTTGCCACCATCTTATTTTCTGATCGTATTTCTCACCTGAGGGGATTGTTCTCAGTACTATTTTTCCTTTTTCCTTTTTTTTTTTTTTTTTTGGTTTTCTGGCACTGGAGATCGAACTCACACCCTCATGGCTGCCAGGCAGGTGCTTGAGCCACTGAGCGAAACACCTGGCCCTAATTTTTTGAGACAGGGTCGCACTAGTTCAGGCCGGCCTTATGCTCACATTGTAGCCCAAGCCAGCCTGGAACTCACAACTCTCCTCTTACCTCAGCCTCCCGAGTGCTAGGATTAAAGGCGTGCGCTACCATGCCTGGCTATTTTTCCTTTTTCTTATGAATTCTTCTTGCTCATTTATTTTGTATATCATTCTTATTTTCCTCTTTGCAATTATGTTATGCAAGTCACCATGATGATGAAAATATCTAGCTTCCGATTCCCTGCACCATCTGGCAACTGGCAAATCCCATCCCCCATTTTATCTGTTTATGACTTTTACATGATTTTACTTGTTTCTACCTTGTTACCTGAACTGATCTCGCAGGAATATCTGTTGTAGGAACAGGAAAGTTGTAGGTGTGTGTTTCTGTATGTGTGTGTTTGTATGTTTAATTATGCATTGAATATTATACGAATGTGTGTGTATGTATTTATATGTATGTTGTTAACGTTAAGTATGTGTATATATATTATATACAAATATGTATATCTTAAATATATGCATTTATAAAATTATAAAGCTATATATTGATATGAGATGCAGAGTCCTTGAAATGTATAGAATTAAAACTCATTCATCTGCCTGCCCCTCTTCAAATCCTTTGAAATTTTTTCTACCACTTCATACAGCATAGAAGTCCCTGTTTTTTATTTCTATTAACCTCCAAACCCTACATGAGATATTTTTACAATTGTAAACATTTCAAATATTTGAGAATGTCTTTAGATCTTTGAACTAAATGTCAGTTTAATATCATAAACCTAAAAGTATATCTTTATTTTTGTTGCACTTTAATGTGGTTCGTCCATTTAAAGGAAGTAAATGAACGACTACTCCATTTTTGTGTAACAAGAGCATAATTAGGTTGCAAAACTAACAGATAATTTCTTAATTCACTGAATCTGCTAAGAAAAAAATTACATGACTTAAATAAATAAATTAAGTGATATTCTCGGCATAGTAATACAGATTTTACAGTAGTGAACTTTTCTTGGGAGAAGGAAAATATTTAATAATTGGTTTGATGTTATTATAGACCTTATATGTACTTCCAGAACATAATAATGGTTGCTAATTCTCTAGGCAGAAGCTCTCAATAAGAGAGTTAAATTGGCTTAGATTATCTATAATCTACTGGACTATTGTAGTTAAAGAGGTTATATTTCTTAATTTAATTCATTGATATAAAATATTTAACCTTTTACAATAAGTGATTAAGAATTTGTACCTATGAAGTCACTTCAATAAAAATATTGTGACACCATTAGGAAGCTATAATAGGTTCAATGGATTTTAAAGTACAGTTTATATAAATTATTTTTCTTTTGAAACTATCTTATTAATGTTTAAAGGAAAAATCTAAATTGTTTTTTAGATAAAATTCTTAAAAGGAGATCAAGTTATGTAGTAGCTTTTTGTTATCATTTTAACTCATATTCTCAGCAGAAAAAGATGCTTTCATTTTAACTTTGTTTTCTACAAACACGCATATTAATTTTCATTATATTCTCATCCAATTTTACAGTACATTTTTCTTTTGAAGTCTAGCCCTGGACCATTATAGCTAAGGAATAAAATACAACACTGTTCTAAATACTTCCATGCTTCATTGTTCATGAAAGTAGAAGTAAGGAATAGAAGTTAAAGACTTTCTATAAACTTTTTTCTATAAAGTTCTATGTCACATGGATTTTACTATTGTAATGTAATTGCACCATCCACGTACAGTAAAAATAACATTTCTTTGGGAAAATTGTTCAATTACTGAAGTAAATGTCTTTTGGCAAAAGCCCAGTGAGTAACCCATGTACTGTAAGTTTTACACAAACCATCCCCTTCCTGACATAAAAAGTGTATTATCTCTTTTATACCTCTCTTTCTATATGTACATATAGAAAGAGAGAGGAGAGAGAAAGAGACAGAGAGAAAGAGAAATACATTATATACTCTAGTGTGTATACATATTTACTTATATTCACTTATGATATATGTAGAGATATATTTACACTTATGATTAAATAAAAACAAAATTCTAAATTTTAGAACGCATTCATTTATAATTGCAGCAAATAAGCAAATGGCTAGATATGTAATGTGTGTTGCTAATATTAACTGGTAGCATTGTTTTGAAGTACAGATCCTTGTTTAATAGCATAGCACATTACAGCAGACCAAAGTTATTAACTTCAATTGATAAAGAATTATGAATATAATTATAATCCTGTTAATTATTTAAAACCATGAATTATGCAAATGCAGCAGGTATTATTAATCATCTGTAGGAACCAGAACAATTTCCCTAAAAGAACATATAAATATTAAAAAGTCCAACTTGGCTCTATTATGCAGTGGTAGAGCTTTAATGTTCCCTTATGAACAATGTTTAAATTAATTTCTTCTTTATAAAATGAAAAATTACACAAATACATCTTGCACAAATGCCAAATGAATGTCTTTAGATTTTTGTTTTTTGTCTATAAAACATTTACTGACTGTGTGGTATTGTATGTTAGTTTATATCAAAGATTTCTTTCTTTTAAACTAATCTCAGTTCATGATGGTTGCTATCACTAGTCACTAATAATACATTGTATGGATATCCCTGCTGTGAGACTAAGCTACATGTAATCATCTTGTAGCATTTAATAAAATATTAGAATTTTTCCATATTAGCATAGTTTAAACCCTTTCCCAGTGCTACAAAACAACAGAGCATCTAATAGGCTGATTGTGTCTCCTTTTTACGCATTAGGCCATTTATAAAAACTACATAATGAAAAAAAAATTAAAAGAAAAGAATTTCCAATTAGAGGTTTTTGGAAATTACAGAAATGATAAGGGCCTTTAGGAGGTAGTTCTGTTAAAAGAAAGTGTTGTAATTTTGCCTGGAAAAAAATGCTCTTTTTTTTTTCCTGTGAAGGAGCACCTTTTGAAAATACATAGAAGAATTTTCAAAAGCAAGATTTTGAATGTCCTAAGCATATTAGTATATTTTCTGTTTTTCATTTAAATCTGTTTTTAAAGTATTTCAAACAGAATATTTAATTAAAATAATTATTTAGTTTAAGTATAAAGAAATATTTATTTTAAAATGTCAAAAAAATTTCAAATACCAATATATTTACATGTTTATAACCTTGGAAAGTGACAATTATTTGGAAAACGCAAAGATCCTGCAGAAGTATAGGAGTTAGAAAAGCAAGAAAAGAACTTGCAGGAAGACAAGATACAAAACCGTTGTGCCGCGTCCTTTTCTAGCCATGTTCTGCTGACAAAGTCCAAACATGGAAGGAAAGAGGGACCCATGTTCTGCTGACAAAGTCCAAACATGGAAGGAGGACATTTCCTAAGAAAAGGCCGCAGCATAAAAATTGGCTTTGTGGGAATGGGTTAACATTTCTTGGGAACTATAGCGTTAACTTGTGCGCTGATCCAATTT